>JAQQSU010002839.1:0-14553 GCA_028627135.1 Pseudochirops cupreus
TGACTTTAGTGGGAAGTATCTTTGTGTGCGTTTTGGAGTTCCAGGATTGGTTTAGAGTCCTATTTTATGGGTATTTTGGGGTGGCTCTGTGAGAGCTGCGATGTGTTGCTGCTTCTACGCCGCCATCTTGGCTCCGCCCCCTTTTATTTACTTTTAAAATTATTTTTGAGAGGGCTTTTTGGGCTTGAGATCAGTTCATATTCCCCTTTGCGGTTTCACACATAGGCATTTTGACATTGTTTTCCCCTTCTGAGATTGTATTTTGATCTTCCTTGTCACCATAGTGGCCTTTTATGGTCAGGGCTCCTTTCTGGTTTTTGGTTATTTTTCAGCCTGTTTCCTGACTTAATGTTGAACTCTGCTTTTGGGGCACTGTCCCAAGTTTCTTGTGTTGGGGACCAGAGGCCTGGTCACTGGCTTTCTGTGCTGGGGCGTCAGACTGGCAGCTTTCCCCACTGGTCTGGGGTGGCTCAGCCTAGTTGCACCTGTTTTGCCAGGACTAGTAGTTTGCCTTTTACACGGGGGCTGGAGGCCTCACAGCTAACCTGCTGAACCAGGCAGGGGGTGGGAGGGCTGGCTTGCCCAAACACCAGCTGCGATTGGCTGCACTCCCTTTTTACCCAAGCGAGACAGACCTTTCCTGAAGTCCTTCTAAGTTATCTTAAGCTAGAAAATTTTTTCACTCCATCTTTTTGTAGGTTTTGTCACTCTAGAATCCAGTTAGAGGCTTGATTTAACGTTGCTTCTGAGGGAAACCAGGGAACTTCCTGGCTTTTCTCCCCCATCTTTAGATTCTGAATTTTTTATTTTTAGCAAAATGGTTCAAAACCCACTGAGACTGTTTGCTTGGAAGATATTGAAGCAGGTTAGGAAATGCAGTTTAAGTCTATAGATAATGAGGGTTTTTTATCAGTGACACTCGTTTTGGGAAACAAAAGATTAGTTTTTAAATGTCCTGCTAATTATCATGACTTAATGCTATCAGTAACTAATATTTTAATGCACTATAATTAATGCTTGTGCATGTAAGTACATATTTCATATACTGATAATTTTATGATTTATGTCTTACAGTATTGCTGATATAAAGTTTCCAAATATAGTGTCAGTTCTGCCATTTTCTTGTTTGCTTCTGCTCAGATTATTAGTATTATCTACAATCCATGGTATTTTGCAGGAATTTTTTAAAGCCACTTGTCTTTCGTGGGGGTTAGTTTAACTAAAACTAGATTCTATAAATTCTAAGTCCGTTTAACTAGCTGTGTTATATGAACTGTGATATATCACAATAGCCTGAAAACAATGGGAAGATACTACTAAACAAATACCTTTGAGGAGTGAAATTTGCCCTTTTCCCTAGGGATATCTTGCATACTCTGTGTCCCATGACCATCTGATACATAGAGTATGAGTGCCAATCCATATGTTAAAAATGAGTAAATCTTAATTTCTTTACTTGTTTAAAAATAACTTTTGTTTATTTTTAGTTTACATCAATTTTCTCCCCGTCTTTCCCCTACCCACCCCCAAAACAGCGATCCCATGTTTACCCCCTCCCACAATCTACTCTTTCCTGTAACCTCCCCCATCACCTCTTGGACTAGGGTAAGATGGATCTCCTTACCCTGATGCCTATATATCTTAATTCCCAGTTACATGTAAATAATAATAATTATATATATTTTATATATACATATACACACCCACACATATATATACATACATATTTTTAACATTTGATTATAGAACTTTAAATTCTAAAATTCTTTCCCTGCCTCCCTCATCACCCACCCCCACCAGAAAGACAAGCAATTCAATACAAGCTATACATGTGTAGTTACCTAGTACATCTCCACAATGAACATATTGTGAAAGACTGACTATGTTTCTCTCCTTCCTATCCCGTCCCCCACTTGTTCTATTCTCTACTTTGTCTCTGTCCCTTTACAGAAGTGTGTAACAGCTTCTAACAACCCTCCCCCCAACCTGCCCACCCCTCTATCATCCCTCTTCTCATCCCCATACCCCCTACTCTCCTGTAGGGCAAGATACCCAATTTAGAGTGTATGTAATTTCTTTGCTTTTTAAAATAAATATAAAAAGAAGTTCATACACATACACACACACTTAATCATCTTGCATATCCTATTTTGCAGACCATTGTTTTAGAGTATCGTTTTTAAAGCATGACAAAAGAGGATGGTAGGTGAAGGAGATAGATATTAAAGGTCTTCTAAATCAATAGGATAATCAACTTCTAGAGTTGGAAGAGTCCTTAACGTTATGCACATCAGACTTTTTCAATTAGATCCATAAATATTTAGAAGAGATGAACTAGCTGGCAGTCAACATAGCAGAAACCAAATAGATAAAGTCTGTAAATTGCCCACATTTACAACATGTAACTTGTTAGTTGTTACATTGAGTTAGTTCAAAGTTTTCTCTGTAGATATTGCAGAGGACAGTGAACTCTTCAGAAGTGAATATGGAAGAGATAGTGGACTGGATTAAATTTGACCAAGTTGGCTGAACACTCTGATTTTTTAAAATGAACTGATATTCTGACATACAGTGGCTTTGTGATCCTGGACAAGTCATTTAACTCAATGAGTCAACTCTCAAACATTTTAGTGAACTCTCTTAAGTTTATAAGTTGAAGTGAAGGTGCCAACATACATTATTCCTCATCAGGAGATCTCTGAAGATCACAGTTCCAGTCTCTATCTCCTATTCTTTTATGGTGTCATATGGCTGTCTATCATACAACACTATGATTTCTGAAAAACTCAAAGGCTCAGGTAAAGATATGTGATAGCCAAAAAAGTGATATAGATAATATCATCAAAGAAATGTATGATAAGAAAATGATATTAACTGCATATGTAATCATAATAATAGCTGGTATAACATTTTTTGATTTACAAAAGTGCCTTATTTTTCTTAATCTCATTTGATTTTCATTATAATCTTGGGAGATAAGTATAATTAAATCATTGCAGATGAAAAAATAGAAACAGTTGTTTAATGACCTGCCAAAGCCACATGGCTAATGAGATCTGAGGCTGGATTTGAACTTAAGTCTTCATAGCTCTGTAGCTGGCATTCAGTCCAATACAGACATTAGGACAGCCTGATTTCTGTGCACATCCAATGGGATGGAACATATCGTTAGGGTTTAAGGACACGTTCAAGAACTTCATGGTGTGAGAAGGTGTAGGTGGGTTGCAAGGTGTTGTTTGGAGAAATACTTACATCAGTGAGTTTGAAGGATCTATGAAAGCATTAGATTAGACACATTCCATAATTAATGCCATCTGAGTGATTACACACGAAAAAATACAAATATAGAAATGCTTGTGTTATTTCGTTTTGTCTAGAATAGAGAATAAGTGTTGGGTTAGTGAGAAACTAGGCTAGATAGTGTGTGACTAAATTATAGAAGAACTTGAACTGAAAGTGAATAGTGCTTTTTGTTAACATTCTAAGAAAAGGCCTAACAGAAAGAACTGAAATTCTTAGCTAAAATCAAGTCTTATGTTAACAACTGCAGTTTAGTCATTAAAAAACTCTTTATTAAAAGGTTATTGTTTGCAGAGCCACCACATTTGGTGTGAGGGTGGAGATAACATACATAAGAAAGTTTCTAACTTCATAAGCAACTATTTCATAGGACTAGAATTAAGTTGCAATTAACAGGATTCTAGGATTTAGAATTAGAACTGATGGATAGAAGATGATAATCCTGTGCCTATAAAGTGATTGCACATTTATAAAGTTTGCCTCCATTTCAATATAGGAGACAGAGCTAGGTGGCTTTGTAGGTAAGAGTGTTGGGCCTAGAGTCAGGAAGACCCAAGTTAAAATCCAGACATAGATGCTTACTAGCTGTGTGGCCCTGGGTGAGTCACTTAACCTGTTTTCCTTAATCCACTGGAGAGAGAAATGACAAACCACTCCAGTATCTCTGCTAAGAAAATCTCATGATCAGTATGGAGTTGCAAAGAGTCAGACGTGATTGAACAGCTGAACAACAACAAATTTTGTTAGCCTTATTTCAACCAATAACTCAACAAGCTTACTGTATTAAGTGCTGGGGATAGAAGTACAATAAATGAAGCAATCCTTACTCAAGAATAGTTTATATTCTAGCCAAATTGGACTAGTTGTTCCCTGACCTAACCTGCTATGACCTGCTTTTGTGCTTTCACATAAGTCTTTCTCCAAACCTGAATTTCACTCTTTCTTAATCTGTATCTCTTTAAATTCTTTTTCCTTCAGATCTCACCTCTTAGGATACTTTCTTCATGAAGTCTTCCTAATTTCCCCTTAGCTCAAAGTACTTTCTCCTCATTTACTTAGACTACTTTATATATTTTGCCCCTATCACACTGTGTTTCATATTCTTCTCTAAGTATTATAGTGTATTGCATATAGCACATAGTGCTTAACAGATGTTAATGGAATCAAATGTTTTTTAATATACAATAATGTATGAGTGTCCTAAACAGGAATTAGCCATCAGTTACTGTAATGTGTCAATTGTGTTGTACAGTTAAGATGTGTATATTTGTTTATCACTATACTAAATAGCCCCCAATTACTTTTGTCTCTTCTTTTTGCTGTCAGCTGTCCCTTTTCACAAATGTAAGTATACTCCTTCTCTTAATCCATTTCCTTATAGTATAGCCAGTTGTCTGGGTGAGGGCTTGCTATAAAGTACATGAGTTTTATCATTACTGTCTGTTAGCTTTTTTTAATTTGCTTTTGCATTCTTGATGATGTTTTGAGTATTTAAGGTTACTTAAAGTCTGTTTTTAAAATAAATCAGGTGTTTGCTTACTTTTAACAAACTTGGATTACCTGAATTACCAGTGTATATGTTTCCTCTTGTCACCTATGTCAGAATATTTCATAGGGAGAAATGCATCTTCTCATAGCTGGAAAAGAGCACATTTTAAAAATGCTACTTTTTTTTAGTTAATATTTTTTCCCCCTCCCTCACTTATTTTAAGGTTATTCTGGTGCAAGTTAACCCAGGGGAAGCATTTACGATAAGAAGAGAAGATGGACACATTCAGTGCATTACAGGTAAGATTGGTAATTCTGAGACCGAGGTACCATTTAGTCCAAATATAGATCATCCTACTTAAAAATTAAGAGCTCCTTGAAGACTGATGGGGAGGTGTGGATGGGACGGAGGAGAGAGAACAGAAGGAGATATATGCATATGTGGGTGTTATATAAAATGTGTAGGTATATAGTGAAAATCATACAGAATTACTGTTTTGAAATACTTAACTGAGTTATTAATGTGTCTTTCACTTCAAATAAAGCTGTCGTTCATTTTTGTCACTACTACCTGTATCACTTTTTATATGATTTTCGTTTCACTTGATCTTTCTATGATATGTCATTTTCATTATCATCCATTGCATTTAAAAAGCAGCAATAGCTTTGGAGCTGTTCTTCCCAGTGAAGTTTAAATCTAGCTACTAAGCCATTCGCCAAAGAGTTTTAATTTTTCTACCTTTTAGGGAAGCAGGACCTTCCATCAAAAGCTTTTGAAGTACTAACAGCACAATTTTAGTTTTTCATTCAAGCATATAAACCAGAGTTGGGGAAAATGTGAGACTCAAGTTTGGATCATTATACTATGCAGTAATATTCTCTAGAGCAGGAGTTCTTAGCCTGATACTTATGGATAGGTTTCAGGGAGTCTTTCAACTTGCGTGAGGAAAAAATTAGATCTCTAACTTGCTGCAGTTTAACATCTCCTTCAATTATAGATGTAGGCAACAAACCACAGTTGTATTAGCAGTACATACAATTATTACCGATAGAAATCATATTTTCATGTATTAAAATTGTTAGAGATATCTCAAAATAATGTTTATGGTTATCTATCACTGCTTGAAACTTGCTATAGTTATTAGACCTGCCAGTAGATAACAAATAAATTATAATATTCCTGACTCCATACTGTATTTCAGTGCCATTCATTTCCTTTGTAATCCAGTGTATTTTATTTCAATGCATTTAAAAACATTATTCTTGGAAGGGATCCATAGGCTTCATTAGATTGCCAGTGGAGTCCATGACACAAAAGATTTTGTTGAAGTTTTTTAGTTCATCCCACAAAAGCACACTCAGCCCATTACGTACCATAATAATAATACAGAAGAACCTAATCATACTATATTAACAGTTTTTCTGTGGGAAAATGTTCTCAATATTCCAACAAGAACAAACTTTTCAGGTCCCATCTTAATCCAGAGTGATGTCTGTACCTTTCCCTAATTGCAAGACGCTGGGAGTGCGCACTTCTTTACTTATTGAGCGCGAGAATTGTCACACTTTTTTATGGTTTACATATGTACTATCATGCAAAAGATATTTCCTTATTAGTCACAGTTGTTAAAGAAGAAGCAGATTTTTAAAAACCATAAGAAAGAAAAGTGAAGAAAAAATAGGCTTCAATTTGGATTCAGAGCCCATCTGTTCTTTATCTGGATATGGATAGCGTTTTCCTTTGTGAATCCTTTGTACTTGTCTTACTTAGATCATTGTATTGCTGAGAAAAGCTAAATCATTCATAGTTGATCATCTCATAGTATTGCTGATACTGTTGTCACTTGTTTTTGTGCTTGTGTTTTCAGTGTTTTACACAGTGCTTGGAAAATAGCATCAGGAGTCTGCACATCAGGATGGGAAACTAGAGATAATAGTGATGGAAATTGGGTTCAGGAAAGTAAAGAGTTTATACCAGAACCTTCAGCTAGTGTAAACTCTAGGAACACTTCTTTATTTGATACAGCTTCATAACTACCGACTTCTTTTCTTTCTTAAATCCTGTATGTTGACCTTCTTGTTTCAGTGTCCACTGCCACCAGCTGTTGTTTTTCACCGGTGTTTCTTTCTCTGGCACCCTGAAGTACATGGTATTATCGAATTAAAAACAGACCCTCTCCTAAAGGAGTTATAAGTCTTATGAGAGAGATAATATATAAATAGCTAGGTATTTATAAGATATAGAAAGAGCACTTGGAAGATAAACTTAGGGGAAAGCATTAAGAGCTCTGCCCCCTCATGCCTAGAATGGTCTTTTTTTCTTCATCTCTACCTTTTAGCTCCCCTCTCTTCCTTCAACAAATGGCACCTTTTGGAGGAGGTCCTCCCATTCTTATTTGGGACTTTTAATGCCTTCCCTTCCAAAATTATATTTTATATATTCTCTGTCTTATATAGGGCAGCTGAGTGGCACAGTGGATAGAGCACTGGGCTTGAAATCCAGAAGACTCATCTTCATGAGTTCAAAGACAGCCTCAGGCACTTAACTAGCTATGTGACCCTGGGCAGATCACTTAATCCTGTTTACCTTAATTTCCTCATGTGTAAAATGAGCTGGAGTAGGAAATGGCCAACGACATCAGTATTTTTGCAAAGAAAACCCCGAAAGGGGTCATGAAGAGTCAGACACAACTGAAACGACTAAATGACAGAATCTCTTATATGTGCCTATTTATGTGCATGTTTTCTTCCAGATTAGACTGTGAACTCCTTGTGGGCAGGCACTTGGCTTTTTTCATTGTACTCCCAACATTTAGCACAGTGTCCCTCTGGAATAGTGCTTTAGTAAATGTTTGTTGATTGATTAAGAAAAGGCAATATAATTTTAAAATTCATGTTATAGATTCCTCTTTCTAGCACCTTACGTCAATGTATTACCTAGGAGTAGTTTTATTATTATGCATATATCTGCAATACCTGCTCCACTTGGTTATCTTCCCTTTCTGTTTTACTGAAGTAGATAAAAAGACTTGTGGCATTAATTACAACTTAGAAACAGCAACTTTCATTATGAAGAATGAAGTTGTAGAGGAGTTGTGTGAATAACAAAATGAGATTTTTCCGACCATGTTTACTTCCTCACTCTTAAATGTACTATGTGTAGAAGTGGTCATGACAGTTGATGAGGTGAAGTTGGAAAAAATGGCTAGATTTGACCCAGTACATACATGAATTTGATCCTGACAATGACAGTTTTAAATGTGTTCATGGATTGATTTTCAGTATATTTCAAAAAAGAGAAGATTCCTAAAGTGTGGGAGGGAAAAAAAGTATATGTATCGCTTTTTTTTTTCTTTTTTTTTTTTTAAGGGTACCTAAGATAACATATAAGCTATATAAGATAATAGTTCTACTTCTCAGGGCATTTTGTAAACCTTGAAATGTTGTGTAAACATGAGTTATACCTGCTACTTCATCCTTGTAAAATTTTTATGAGAATGGTCTATCCATATATCGAGGGCATACTTGATCAAAACAGGAAATAAGAATAAACAGACTTTCAGATGATATTTTGCAAAAACTCACGATCTGGTCACATTGAGAGCTATAAAGAATTTAATATTTTTGGTGGTAGTACATTTTTATCCATTAGAGGAAGGACATATATATCCTTAAATGTTGAGCTTGCCATTACTTCATAGTTAATTTTTGTGAAGTGGGAGTGGGGGGGAAGAGCAAATAAAGAAGTCATTCAGTTTTCTGATATAGACATAGAAAATTTTAAAAATAAGTCACTGTTTTAAAATGTGTAATAGGTAATGTCTGAAAACAAAATATCCAAATTGTGAGAAATTTTTATGATATTTATAGTGAAGAATAATAGTAAATGTTTTATAAAAAAATTATATTCCAAAGCAGGTTTTATTGTGTGGCCTCTGAGGTCCCTTATAGCTTCAGACTCTACATTCTGTGATCCTGTAATTATGCTACAGCGCATTAAATCAAGTTGACATATTTCAAATTAAAATAATTTTTTACAATTTGATTTCATAACTGTAAGTTATATAGGTGTTAGAATTGAGGGGATGATTTAAAATCAGATAAGGTGAAGTCATAGACTGAGGTTGTTCTCATCATTGAAATGAAGTCTTTCCTGAAAGATAACTTTCTTATGAAGTATCAGGTAATTAATTAATCAGATTAAAAGCAAGAGGTCATAGATTTGTGCAAGTAGTTGCATATCAGATATAAAAACCTAACTGCATTGCAAATAGGGAAGAGCAAATACCTAATCATTTTATAAACATGTTCCTTATTCTAGGTCTAGGTCTCTACCTTAAAAGTTTTACACTTTCTACTCTACATATGAATTTTAAGCTCTAGCTAACTTATTATTTACTGTATCTTTAACATGCTCCTGCATTTTCATCAGTTTTGCTGTTAACTTGTTTTTGATCATGTGTTCTGCTGTATATCTAAATTCCACCTTCAAAAACTAGTTTATATTCCAGCTCTTTTCTTGACCACCTGATTGTGAAGTGATCTCTGCTTTCTTAGAGCTCCTATATGAATATTTATAAGCTTTATGGTAAGTATATTTATGAAACTATAATCTCATCAATGTGAACATTTCTTCTAGTGGTGCAGATCAAAACTCTTTCATCCTTCATCCAATGGGGTTCTTGGCCATGTCCTCTTTTAAATCTTCTACTGGGATTCTCCCACTGTACTAAGGGCATTCTTGCATATATTTTGACATTGCATGGATATCTTCGGAGGCTGTATTTTTAAGTCTGGTTTAATGACTTTATAATTGTTTTTCTGCTCTCCTAGTGAGATGTGAAGTGTTGTTATAGCATGTTGAGGTTTCAAGTACAGAGAGATGTGTTGTGAGAATTAGTATAATCTTTTTGATTGGTCCCCACACAGTGTCATGCACATAGTTGTAGGTATCCAATAAATGTTTTTTGAAGAAAGTGTCATCATGAACTATGCTGTTTTCATAGAAGATTTTTTTTTTTTTAGAGAGAAGTTAAGAGCAGGTAGAAAGAGAAGCAATGCTAGGTGGTGCAGAGCACTAGACCTGGGTTTGCGTACAGCTTCATACACTAGCTGTGTGACCCTGGCAAGTCACTTAACCACGCGGTCTCAGCTTCCTTATCTGTAAAATGAGAACTTGTGAGGATGTTTGTAAAATGTTTTGCAGACTTTAAAGTGTTGTATAAATGCTGTCATCATAGTCATCATTAATATTAATATTATTATCTAGGGTGTTTCTGAAAGTAAGAAGGGGCCTCCACATAAAATAAATGGTTATGAGCTAGTTTTTGAGTGAGCTATGTTGGAAGATCTGTTTGGGACTATGAAAGAAAGTGAAACTTACCATTCATATATACATACATACATATATATATATATATATATATGTATATACACACACACACACATATACACACACACACATTCAGTATGTATTCTTCTGCTACAGTATTGATGATGGTTTTATGGCATGAAGGGAAGAAAAGAAAGATTAAGGAAATAGGAATATTTCTTCAAAGTCTTCCTGGTGCCTGGCTTGGATCCCACCCTCAGACCCTTTTCCAGAGATTTATAGTGGAACCATGTTTTATTCATATTTGAATTCTACACAGTGTTGAGAGATGATAATTTAATCCATGGGAGCCAATTGAGATCATCAAGCAAAATAGTATAGAGGGAAAAGAGAAGAAAAGGTCTCAGGACAGAGCCTGGGAAACCACATACAATTAAGCAAACATGACCTTGATTTAGAGCCAGCAAAGTAAATTAAGGAACAGTGTTCCATTAGGCAAGAGAATCAGGAGAGAATAGTGTCATAAAAACTTTCACCCTTAACTACTAGTGTAGCTCTCTAAGGCCAAACAAAACGAGTCTGAAATTCCTCTTTTGTATGACAACCTTTCAGATACTTTCAGACACCTATCATCACTTTGCAACCCTCTGCCACCGTCTATATCATTTTATTCTGCAGGCTAAACATCCCCAGTTCCTTCCAACAATCTGTTACACTACTTTGAGGATGTGGCTACAAGAAGTTATGTATAACAGAGGTGTCAGACACTCAGATGGTAACATTCTCCAGGGCATCCAAACTAGATTAAAATGTACAAAATAGGAGCGGCTGAGTGGTGCAGTGAATAGAGCACCGGCCGTGGAATCAGGAGGACCTGAGTTCAAATGTGACCTCAGACACTTAACACTTATTAGCCGTGTGACCTTGGTCAAGTCACTTAATCCCAATTGCCCTGCCCTCCCCCCTCCAAAAAAAGCAAAAAAACAAAAAAGTAAAATGTACAAAATAAATAAAAATAGAACATTTGTCATTGTTGTTCAGTCATGTCTGATTCTTCATGAACCTCCCCATTTGTGGTTTTCTTGGCAAAGATACTGGAGTGGTTTACAGTTTACTTCTCCAACTTATTTTATAAATGAGGAAACTGAAGCAAACAGGGTGAGGTATCTTGCCCAGGGTCACACAGCTAGTAAGTTTCGGAGTCCAGATTTGAACTTAGACTTTCTAAGCTCCAGACCTGGAACTGTATCCACTATGCCACCTAGCTGCCCACAGTAGAATATAGATAATGTTAATGTGTGGTTTTCTAAGTTCATATCTTGCCAAAGGGATCCTTGTATAAGGTTTAGTGTCCCCATTTCGGCACCACTGCTCTAGGACACATATTCACAAGTCTCATCTCCATTTAACAAATAATGCCTTTAAAAATTGATCTTTAATGTGAGGTCAGTAGCCAGACAGTGATTTAAGAAGAGAGTGAGAACAAAGGAAGTAGAGGTACCAGTTGTATATAGCCTTCTTACAGGAGGAAAGCTATAGGTGGGGAACCTGTGATTTTCTAGGTCCTTGGTTGTGACCTTTTGACTGAATCCAAGTTTTACAGAACAGATCCTTTTATTAAAGGAATGTAGAGAGCCATATGTGGCCACAAGCATGCAAATTCCCCACCTGTGAATAAAATATAACAAGTGCAGATGGATCAAGAAAGAGTTTCTTGAAGCTCATGAACATGTTTGTAGGAAATAAGAAAGCAGCCAGTGAAGGAGAAAGATTGAAGGTTAGTGATAGGGGTTGATAGAGGATAATCTGCCAATAGAAGGCAGGATGAAATGGCATTATTTGTATACATAGAGGAGTTTGCCTTGGCAAGGAAAAGGTCTGTCTCTTCTTGTTAGACAGAGGTAAAGAAGGAGACAGTAGCAGAAGGTATCTGAATGTTGTAAGATGAAGAGGAGGGGAGAAGAGGGAGATCTCAGCAGATAGCCTTTATTTTTTCCCGTGAACTCTGATGCAAGGCTTTTTTTTAAAGCTCCAAATGTCCTTTATTCAGTGTAATTTTATCACATTATGGTCTAAAATGGTGTATTAAATATTTCTGCCTTTCTGTATTTGTGAGGTTTTTAATGCCCTACTACATGGTCAGTTTTTGTAAAGGTGCCATACATAGTTCAGAATAGGTATATTCCTTTCTATCCCTATTTAATATTCTGCAAAGGTCTATCATATCTAAGTTTTCTAAATTCTATTCATATCCTGAACTTTCTTCTTATTTATATTATGATTTGATTTATTTAGGTCTGAGAAGGATAAATTAAGGACTCCCGGTGCTATTGTTTTACTGTCCATTTCCTCATGTAGCTCATTTAACTTTTCCTTCAAGAACTGAGATGCCATTCCATTTGGTGTATATATTTTCAGTATCATTACTAATTCCTAATCTGTGGTACCTTTTAGCAAAATATATTTCTCCAATTACCACTTTTAATTATTCTGTTTTTGCTTTTGCTTTGTCTGGATGCAAGGTTCTTAGTTGAGAGGTTGGGAGTAGGGGCAGCTATAAGATGTTTCAGGAGAGAAGAAAAGATTTGAAAAAGTCACTGTCCTAAGTGTGAGAGTGAATCTAAGTTAGGGAGGTGCAGAAGGATTGCTTTGCTTCAGTGAGAGCCTAATTGAGATTATGTAGTATATTTTTGTAGTAGATTTAATCAGCACAGTTTCATGATGGTGAGAAACCTCTGAGACTTTCTTGCCAAGGCAAAATGGGCAATAGGATAGAGAAGCTAAGTATTCACAAAGCAAGGGACTCATGAGAAAAGGAAAGTGTAGAGTTAAACTGGTGTACCAGAGGGACAAGATGGGGAAACAAGAAGCGTGTAATAATGATGACCTGGAAAAGAACTGAGGGATGGATGGCTTGGAAGTCAACGTGAGGACAAAGAGCAAAAGGAATTCAAAAAGAAGGAGAAGGTAGAATAAAATAAATTACGATCAGATAAAGGAATTTCAGAGTTAATGAACATGAAAATGTAGAACACTTATTAATGATAATAGGACTAAAAGTATGTCTGTCACCGTGTAGCTGAATTAAGATTAAGAGTAGGTCATGGCAAATGAGTAATTTGAGGAACTGGAAAGTTAGAGTTTGAGGGAGTATTAGTATGTATTTTGGAAGTCAAGTGTGAAGGTCTGCTGTAAGGTTTCTCCTCATACCTATCAGATTGGTAATATTGACAAAAAGGAATATGACAAATATTGGCAGGATTGCGGGAAAATGGGCACACTGTTGGTGAACTGTAAATTGGTCCAGCTCTTCTATTAAGCAGTTTGAAACTATGCCCAACATTAACATGGTGTATGTGTGTGTACATATATATGTATATGTGTGTATATATCCATATGTGTGTATGTATGTATCCTTTCAACCAGAAATCCCACTATTAGGCATATCCATAGGAGATCAAAGAAAGTAGAAAGGGACCTGTAATGCCATGCACAAGCAGCATCCCAAAAGAATGCTCCTGTGAACAGCTTTTAAGGTTAGGATTACACAGTATAGTGAACACTCCATTTATTCCATTACAAATCAAGACAAACATTCACAACAAATCACAATATAATATTCACAACATTACATCTTATCACAGAAAATCACAATATAGTGTTCACAACAGCTTAACATTAGAATAGCCACATAGTTTTCACTACAGTGGTCACAATATTTAGAACAAAGAACAAAAGAGTAATCATCTGGTTTCCCTAAGGGGGGAAACCCTCCTTGCTCAATCATTCAGTCATTTCACAATACAATAATCAATCTTCCACTCATGGGGCAATCATAGATTAACTTAATCAGTCACTTATCCAGATTCACAATTATTAAGTGTCATTAATCACTAAATGCAGTCATTAGAAAATTACACAAACCCTCCACCCCTTGGTGTCTAGTAACCGTCAGTTTCATCACATATTCAATATCCAAGGAGAGGCCTTTTCTTCATCTTGACTCGGAGTGGTCTCTCAGATTCCCTGAGTCGCCTTCCATGGTCCTAGCTCCTACTTGAATCCATCAAACAGTCACCTGAATTCAGAGGCAGACAGCTCCCAGGTTCTCATCCAGTCCTCTGGGCAGTTCTTGGTACACACTAAAGTTCACAGGGTCCAGCACATCTGGGAACTCAAGGATCAGCCAAGCCACAAACAACCAAAGTCTTATCCCAGTTGTGCTTCTTCAGTCCTCTAGCAGTTCAACTGGCCGTAGGACCCAGAAGGAATCTCAGCCTTCCAGGAGGCAGCAACTTCAGCCTTCACCAGATTCTGGTCTCAAGAACAACTCCAACTCAGTTCAGTCAGCTTCCAAATGCTGGGAAAGAAACACTCTCTCTCTCTCTCTCTCTCTCTCTCTCTCTCTCTCTCTCTCTCTCTCTCTCTCTCTC
>JAQQSU010000284.1:0-30126 GCA_028627135.1 Pseudochirops cupreus
TACTGAATTTGTCCCCATCTACAGATTTGAAAGGTAATTTCTTCTTTGTTCTCCTATTTTTTAAATGATGTTCATTAGTAAAATATTTTTAAAACACACAGACAAGAGCACATGGAAATTCAGATAGAGATAGAGGAACAGGACAGTTTTAAAATTGTGATAAATTTCTAAATCTACTCTTAAAAAAACCAAACCTATATATAATATTCACATTTTTCTTTGTATATGGAAATATTTATGTTTCTAAATGTTTTTGATGTTCATGATAATAAAATTTAAAAAAAATACCAGTGTTTACAAAGTCCCAGAATATGTGAAATGATGTGGTTATTTGTGACTCTTATAACAACTATAGGAATGATTGTGGGAATCTGTTACTTTCCTCAACATATATCAAGGTGTGACAGAAAATCTGCTAGTAGTAAACAAAAAAGAGGTAACTGCTACCCTCTTTTGGTGATTCACATGGACACAATTCATTGGAAAAAAAAATCTAGAAGACATTGCTAAAGATAACACAATTTTGGGTATTAAACTGAAGACTAAAGAGTTGCAAGTGACATTTTCATTACTCCTTCCCATCAAAGACAGCAGATTCCTAAGAGGAAAGAGATTTGGAACAGTTTGAAGATCAGATCAAAAAAGAAGCCATCAATGGTTTATAACAACTTGTAAGAAGCAATTCATCATCATATGCCAGCTTGGTATTGTGGTGTTTAACATTTTTATTAATTACTTGGATAAAGATGGCTTGATAATCAAATATTCAGATGACATAAAGCTGGGAGTGATAATTAACACACAATTTAGTAGAGTTATGATCCAAAATGATATTGACGGGTTAATAGATTGGTGCAAAAATAAAATTTAATTTTGATAAATGTAAACCTTATATTTGTACTAAAAAGTTGCCTTCACAAGTATGAAATTGAGAAGTTGTGGATATATAGTACATTGACTAAAAGAGTGGTTAGTTTGGATTTAGCATAGGTCTGGGCAAATAGGCAACCACCAGCAGCCAGAATCCTATATGCTTCAGGGCATCCCTGGTGAAATGCAGAAGCACTCCATGAACCTCAACACACCCCAGACACCAATACTAGGACCCTGGCTCAGCATCAGGTAAGCTGCCAGACTTCTATGGCCTCCAGCAGCACCAGGCACCAGGTAAACAGCTAGGGCCTGCAGCCACTGGTATAAGAAGCTAGAAACAGTGCCCTTCCACCCCTGGAGCAGAGATCAAATTTAGAAGAGAGAAAAAAGGTTAAAAGAGGTGAGAAAATAACAATAACAACTAAAAGAATCTGATCACAGAAAATTATTATGGTGACAAGGAAGATCAAGATATAAACTCAGAAGAGGACAACAATGTCAAAAATATCTATGGACAAAATCCCAAAGAAAAATGAGAAGTCCTCTCAAACCCAGAAAGAACTCACGAAAGAGCTCAAAAAGGAGTTTAAAAATCATATGAAAGGTAGAAGAAAAATTGGGGGAAAAATGAGAATGATGCAAGAGGATTTCAATAGCTTGGAAAAAGAATACAACTCTTTGAAAAGTAGAATTGGTCAAATGAAAAAGGAGATATAAAAAAAGACCATTGAAGAAAACAACTCCTTAAAAAGTACAATTGTTCAAATGGAAAGGAAAGTACAAACATAATTGAGGAAAGCAACTCCTTAAAATTTAGAATTGGGTAAGTAGAACCTAAGGACTCTATGAGACATTGAGTTATCAATCAAACAAACTCAAAAGAATGAAAAAAAATGGAAGAAAATGTTAAATAACTGATAGGGGAAACAACTGACCTGGAAAAGAGATCCAGGAGAGACAGTATCAGAAACATTGGGCCACCTGAAAACCACAATCAAAAAGAAGACCTTGACAGCATCTTTTAGGAGATTATCAAGGAAAACTGCCCTGATATCCTGGAACCAGAGGGCAAAATAGGCATTGAAATAATCCACTGATCACCTCCAAGGAACATTATAACCAGATTTCAGAATTATCAGGTCAAAGAAAAAATAATGCAAATGTCCAGAAAGAAGGAATTCAAATATTGTAGAGGCATAATCAGTATTACACAGGACTTAATAACCAGAACATTAAAAGATCAGAGTTCATGGAATATGATATTTTGGAAGGCAAAGGAGCTAGTGCTATAACCAAGAATCACTTACGTGGTGAAATTAAGTATATACATCAAGTGAAAAAATGGTCATTCAATGAAACAGAAGGATTTCAAGCTTTCATAAGAAGAAGACCAGAAGTAAATAAAAAGTTTGATCTTCAATATTAAGATGCAAGAGAATCATAAACAGGTAAAAAGGGAAAAGAAAACCCAAGGAATTCAATAGAGTTAAATTGTTTACATCCCTACATGGGAAGTTGATACCTGTAATTCTTAAAAAAAATTGTATCACTAATAGTATACCTGGAAGAAATATACATAGAGAGAGGTTACAGGTATATGGTGAATTTGAGGAAATGACATAAAAAATAATTAAGGAATGAGAAAGAGTAGTACAATAGGTACAGAATGAAGGGAGAGGTAGAATAGGGTAAATTATTTCACATGAAGAGGTGAGAAAAACCTATTACAGCAGAGGCCTGAATATTACTCTCGTCAATATTGGCACAAAGGGTGAATAATATACCAATCAGTTGACTATAGGAATCTATCTTACACAACAGGGAAGTAGGAGGGTAGGAGACTAAATAAAGGGAGAGGACTGACAAAAGAGGGCAGATCAGGGAGGAACTGAAGTAAAACACTGGTGAAGAGGGAAGGGGTAAAAGGAGAGAGAGGACAAACAGGAGGAAAAATAGGATAGAGGAAAATACATAGTTAGTAATCATAACTTTGAATGTGAATGGGATAAATTCTCCCATAAAACAGAAGTGGACAGCAGAGTGCAACAAAAACAAGAATCCTATAAATTGTTGTTTACAAGAAATACACTTGAAGCAGAGACACATACACAGAGGAAAGATCAGGGACTGGAGCAGAATCTACTATGCTTCAGTTGAAGTGAAAAAAGCAGGGGTAAGCAATCCTGATCTCAGACAAAGTAAAAGCAAAATTAGAGCTAGTTAAAAGAGATAAGGAAGGAAGCTACATCTCGCTAAAAGGTACCATAGGCAATGATGCAACATCAATACTTAACATATATGCCCCAAGTAGTATAGCATTCAGATTTTTAAAGGAGAAGTTAAGTGAGTAGCAGGCACTATGAAATACAAAATATATAATTTTGATTATATCAAAAAAGTTTTTCTACAAAAACCCCCAATACAACAAAGATTAGGAGGAAAGCAGAAAGCTGGGAAAAAATCTTTACAGCATGATCTCATTTCTAAATAAATGGGGAACTGAATTAAATTTATCTCTTTGATATAAATTGTTGAATGACAACAATTTTCAGATGAAGAAATCATAACTATCTATAAGCATATAAAGAAGAACTTGAAATTACTTTTGATTAAAGGAAAGCAAACTAAAGTAATTCTGAGGTACCACCTCACACCTATCAGATTGGCTAATATGATGAAAAAGGAAAATGATAAAGGTTGGAGAGGATGTGGGAAAATTGTGACACTAGTGCATTATTAGTGGAGTTGTGAACTGATTCAACTATGTGGAGAGCAATTTGGAACCATGCCCAAAGGACAACCAAACTGTGCATACCCTTTTATCCAGCAATATCACTACTAGCTTTTTATCCCAAAGATATCATAAAAAAGGGAAAAGGACCTATAGGTACAAAAATATTAGTGGCAGCTGTTTTGTGGTGGCAAAATGGTGGAAATTGAGGGGATGTCCATCAATTGGGGAATGGTGGAATAAGCTGCGGGATATAAATATAATAGAATACTATTATTTAATACAAAATGAACAGATTTCCGAAAAACATGGAAAGCCTTGTATGAGCTGATGCAAAGTGAAATGAACAGAACCAGGAAAACACTGCATCCAATATCAACAACCTTGTGTGATTATCAACTATGAGTGACTTAGTTCTTCTCAGCAACACAATGGTCCAAGACAAGTACAAAGTATTCACAAAGGAAAATGCTATTCACATCTAAAGAACTGGTGGACCCTGAATGCACATCAAAGCACATTTTCTCACTTATTTTATTTTTTTCATGTTTTTCTTCCTTGTTTCTTCCTTTTCTTTTTTTTTTTCCCAACTGTGACTAATACGGAAATGTTTTATATGATAGCACAGGTATAACCTATATCAAATTGCCTGCCATTTGAGGAAGAGGGAAGGAAGAAAAAATCTGGAACTCAAAATCTTGTAAAAACAAATACTAAAAATTGCCTTGACATATAATTGGGAAAAAAAATAAAATACTATTAAAAAAAAGAGTGACTATTTTTAATAGACTTCAAGCTCAATAGGAATCAATAGTGATACAGCAGCTGAGAAACCTAATACAGTTTGGGTTTCAACAACAGGCATAAGTTCTAGGAAAAAAGGAGATGATTGTCTCAGTAAGCTTTGCCTGGGTTGTGCCCAATGCTCTACACCTATATTCCACAGAATATATTGAATAGCATCACAACCATAGAATCTGAGATTTGGAAAGGACCTCAATGGCTATCTAGTCTAATCTATATGTGCATAGAACATTCACTGTGATACACACAAGTAGTTATGCAACTTTTGCTTAAAGACCACCAAATGTGGGATGTCCACTACCTACTGAGGCACCCCATTATACTTTCAGATATCTGTAAGCATTAGGCAACTTTTTTCTGACATCTAGACTAAACCTTCTTTTTTGCATTGTTCACTCATTGCTCCTGGTTCTGCCCTCTGGTGCCAAATAGAACAAACAGCTATCACCTCCTCCCCTTCTTTTTTGTAGTCTAAAAATTCCCAGTTTCCTCAACCAATTTTCATATGACATAGACTCCAAACTCCATCATCCCGGTTAACCTCCACTGAAACTCTTCGGATTCTCAGTGACAATCTTATACCATTGTGCACAGTACTACAGATGAGGTATGGTGAGGGCACAGTATAATGAAACTATTACCTAACTTCTCCTGGAAGTTATGCCTCTCAAAGTGTCCTAAGACTGAATTAGCTATTTTGGTTGCTACATCACACAGCTAACTCTTAATGAGCTTGAACACTACTAAAAACCTTAGATCTTTTCCAGAACAATTGCTTTCTATTCATATTTTCCATATCTTACACTTCTGATGTTTTTTTAATGCGCAAAAAGCCCAAAATATTATATTTATTAAATTTCATATTGTTAGTTTCATCCCTATGCTTTAATCTGTCAAATTTCTTTTAGATCTTGTCTCTGTCATCCACTGTATTAGCTATTCCTTTCAGCTTTATGTCACTTAGAAATTTAAAGATGATGTCCTCTATGCACAGGGCCAAAAACAGACCATAGGGAGGTGTGTACACACACACACACACACACACACACACACACACACACACATACCTGTTCCATCATCTACTAGTTTAGTAGAGCTATCAATAAAGGGGAGATGAAGTTAGGTTGGCATGAATTGTTCTTAAAAACATGCTATCTTTAAAAATAATCACTATTTCCCTTTCTTAATGTTCATCAACCGTTCCTTTAATGATCTATTCTAGGAATTTCTCAGGAAATGAATTTCAGTTCACTGTATTATACTTAATAAAATATGTTCTCTTCACTTTTTTGAAAAGCAGAATGTTTTTTGACCTTCTCCACATTTGTGGAATCTCTTCTTTTTCCGTTATCTTTTAAATGTCATTGTGAGTGGCTCTGTAATTACATGTACCAGATCATTCAGTGACCAAGGGTGTATTTCATGTTGGCCAGGTGACTTGAATCCATCAAAATCAGTTAGATGCACTCTTTAATAATTGTGAGCAACATTTCCCTGTGGTTCATTTTGATTGTGATTTTTAGTGTTAAAGGTCGCTATTCTTTCTAAAGGAAATAAGCAAAATAAGAATTGAACAGAGCAGCTAATTATTTCTTGACTTATCTTAATGAAAATTTCATCCTTCAAAAGGGAAAATTCTATTCTGCATCTTATTCTCACTAAATAGGATGAACTGATTCTGGAGTGGAGATGAGAGGAAGCCATAGGGAAGCCAGGGAAGTGATCCACTCCATTCCAAAGTGTGTGAAAGGGGAAAAGAAATCTCGGCCTACACTGACATGCTTTCTAAATTTTGGAAAAACAGATTTCAAGAGATATAGAGAAAGATCATTAAGTTCTCATGGAAAAAAATACTTCAGGGAAATTGTAAAAATACAAGTAAAAATAATTTTGGTAAATAAGAAAATGGGATTTGTCAGAAGATACAAATGTGTATGAACATGGAACTCATCAAACAACTTTGGTTTAAAGAGAAATGTAGAGGAAAGGGAAACAAATGGTATTACGGATGCTAAATCTCAGAATGAGGTGAAGATTTTAAGTAAAGTCAAGGATAGTGAAATTTTTTGTCTTGTTTTGAGGGGAAAAAAGGAGGATCAGAGAAGGCATAGGACATTTGCTTGGAGGTATTTAAGTGGGACAATAGAAAAAAGGCAACAAAAATAAGTTAAGACTGACTGGGTTTTTTTTGGTTTTGTTTTCTCTGAAAAGGAGAAGGAAATAGGGTATTTCCAAACATTCTTGATGAAAAGACCAGAGTTGGGTAGACACTTTAAAATACAACTATGAGAGTGAAGAGAATTATAATAAGCTAAACATGAACAAACAAATATAAGAGAGTAAACATGGATAAACTGCTCACATTCTAATATGCGGGTATGGTGCACATACCCTTAGAAAGCCCTCAGAACCCTATCATCATCAAGGGTCAAATAAGACAGAATATTATGGGAGTAGTTATATTATGTTTTGATAATATTAAAAGAAGAAAAGAAAGAGAAGGGGAAAGAAATACATTTAAAAGAGAAATGAAGAAGAAGAGGAATGGAAATTATCTCATAATTTAGTTGTACAAAGGAAAAGACTGTTCAAACAAGGAAGAAGAGGTGGGGAAAAGCAGGAGACAATTGAACCTCATTCTCATCTGAACCAACTAAAAGAAGTGAGAAACACGCATTCACACACACACACACACACACACACATGCACAAGATTAGAAGACATTATATTATAATTTGAGTGATTGGATAGAATTACAGTGGCTGGATTCCATGTGTACATGTGAATTTCTATGGCATAGTAAAAAAGAATCTAAGCTCTCTTCACTCCAATGGATGATGAGTTAAAAAACCTGGATTGAGATTCTGGCTTTAAAACTAGTTATGCTACCATTGGCAGGTCACTAAATCCTTCTAAGTCCCCATTTCCCCACCAGTAAAGGGAAAATAATTATGCTTATATTGCCCCCCTACAGGCATTTATAAGGAAAGTGCCATAGAAATATTAGTATTATTATTTTAAGTCTGTAAAAACTTTCCTTTCTATGACACATCGATATTTAATTTACTCCATGTGAAATTGATGTGTTATGGTGAACTTTCAAAACTTCTGGTGTCACTCTGTGTATATTTGTTTGCAAGTTGTCTTTCCAATTAGATTATAATCTCTTTGAGGGCAGGAAGTGTCTTTTACCTCTGTTTGTATCCCCAACACTTAGGACAGCACCTGATATGTAATAGATGCTTAATAAATGTTTACTGATTAGTCAATCAATGGGATTGATTGACCAAGGTAACCCTGGAGATATAAAGACAGAAGTGAAACAGATCCTATCTGCAAGGAACTTCCATTCTATCAGAAGAGATAACATATACACATATAGATAGTTGGTAGCTGAATTCTGAAAGAACCTAGGGATCATAAGAAGAGGTGGTAAGGAGGGTATGAATTCCAGGCATGGGGAACTGCCAGGACAAAGACATGGAGACAGGAGATGGAGGGAGTCGTAAGAGGACAAACAGCAAGAAGGCCCATTTGGCTGGATCAAGTGTTTGTGGAAGGGGATTAATGTTGTTGTTCAGTGTTTTTTCAGACATGTACAACTCTTCATGACCCCGTTTGGGCTTTTCTTGGCAAAGATACTGGAATGATTTGCCATTTTTTTCCTCCAGCTCATTTTACAGATGAGAAACTGAGGTAAACAACGTTAAGTGAGTTGCTCAAGGTGACAAAGCTATTGAGTGTCTGAGGCTAGATTTGAACTTAAGAAGATAAGTCTTCCTGATTCCAGGCCTACAATCTATCCACTGTGCCACCCAAATCCCTGTGTAACCTCAGTTAAATACTTAACCTCACTAGTTTTCAGTTTCCTCATGGATAAAATAAGGTAGCTGGACTAGCTCGTCTCTGAGATCCCTGCTTGCTCTAGAACTATGATTCTTTGATGGATATATATGTAAATATATAGTGTGTGTGGGTATATACACACGTTTTATGTACACCTGAATTACATGCACACACATTTGTGTATACAAATATAACACACATATACACGCGTACATGCACATACACACATATGTACATATACACACAACATACATGTACATGTGTGTATTACACTAATACGTTGAGGAGCCAATTTTCAAACTCTGATTCAATGTACAAATGCTTTGTGCTTCAATTGGTTAAACTCTACTCATTGTCATCTCTTTAAAAAGGTAGGAAATAATACAGCATGTTTTAGAAAAATTTCAGTAAAACATAACTTATTTATAAATATTGGAATTTGAGGAACTGAACTTTAATTATTTAGAAAGTTCACTCAGGAAGAAATTCACTTCATTCCCTGATGAATCTGGATCAATGAAGTATTACTATGAAAAGAAGCAAGCCAGTGAGGGCTATATATTAGGACTAGAGTATGACTAAATGAAATTAAGGTAGACAATAATGTACACAGTTTAAAGCACCAAATTGCCTAATTTTGATAAGAGCATCATAAAACAATTAATGTAATCATATAGACTCAACATCTTGAAACCACACAAATAAAATGAATAAATAAAATTCCAATCGTTACATGAATGTTAGTTTTGCCGCATTGCAGAGACATGTGGTTCCCACATATTTGTCTGACACAAGGATCTTTCAAACCCTATTATTATGTCTCTGTAATTGTTCATAGTTCAAGACACACGAATTCCTTCTTGGACTCTTTGATCATGGAGTTCATGAGTAGAACTTGTCATTGTTTCAACGTATTGAATGATGAAAAGTTGTTCACTATCTTAAATGACTCTGTGTAAATCTATCCTTATTTAATAGTTTTGGCTTATATCTTGATTTTGATTTGGCATTATACACTCAAAGAAAAATCCTTTGTAGTAGGAGTAAGTATTGATAAAGTCATTGTAGGTTTCATACAACGCGATCAGTTTTTAACATTAGAAGTTCAATAGCCATGGTAAGCAATTGTCAATTGAGTGGGAATATCTTTTGTTGAAAAAATATCAGTCCTGAAGTAGCTAAAAATTGTTAGATCCTTTAATTGTCAAAACATGCCAGAGCTGAAACAGAACATTTTCCCATATTTTAAGAAGCAACGAAAACAAACACTCAGGCTTTTATCTTTTTTTTCTCCTTGGTCCTTGTCCCATTGCTCTCAGATGGTGACAGAAGATTATTGAATCTGAAATCCCCTTTGTCTATCAGTGACAATGAAACATACATTTCATCTTGAACTAGGGCATCAATTTCTACTGAGCAATGACAGCAAAAGTATTAAAGAATGCCAGTTTGATAAAGTTTATTCTGACTAACTTGTTTCTCTACTAGCGATCTGATAACACTTTATAGCAAAGGTATGAAATACTGAACTACAGTAGAATTCTTGGAATATTATTATAGTTCTCTACTATGTTTTAGGCAGGTTTAAACTCATCCATAAGAAACATCGCTGCAGGTTTCATGTCTGTCCATAGGTAATCCCTCAAAAATGGAAACAACTTGTTTTTGTACTTACATAGGGTTTATGTCTTAGTGAACTAAGTAGGCCTATGGCTTATATCACATGGGGGCAACGAGTGGGCAGAGTAACAAGTCAGGTTTTTCTGCACTCAGAGATCTTTAATTTTATCAGAGAGGGTCATACGAAGAAGACTACAAGTTTGAACTAAATGGGTAAATACAATGACGAAACCACAAACAAAAATTCTATAACTTAGTCCAGTAAGAGCCACAGTTTCTAAAGGAACTAGATAAGTATCTTAGAAAGCAGCTAGGCAAGGAGTGCATTTTTTTTTTAAAGCACAACTCTGTCTCAAAATGCCTATTCATAATGGGCAGGACATGTTGGTTAGACTTTACTGTCCCTCATCAAGAACAGCAGCTGTGGTGCTAAGCTCCGAACAGTTCCAATTAAAAACAATGCTGACTCTCTAATTTCGCCACAAAATAATGATCTAATCTGGTCATTAATATAGCTGACTGAAATAATTCATACTACTTCTATCATGCTCCTCACTAAGGCTTAGCCAAACTCATTCCCAGACTTCAGATTCTCAGCAGATAACATCATTTACATTGCTGAGAAAATCAAGGTTATACATAACAGTATCCATCATATGCCTTTTTTTCACCTCAAAAATAGCTCTATAATTTTTATCCATTCTATGGGGTGCCCAAAGCTAACATGTGACTACAAAAGCTTTCTCCTCCAGATATCTGTATCATTTATAATTTCCTTAGATCCCATCTTCAAACCTGAGGAGCATTTCTCTTTCACCTTCAGGGGATCCTAACACCCTTTCCTGCTATCATCTTAAATCTCTCATCTATTTCTTTGCCTCACTACTAGGATAATTTATAATAAAATCTTTTGCTTCTTTACTATCCATTTACTTACTTCACTATCCATCCATCCCATACAATAGGTCTTTCAACCAACTAACTGGTATTGATCTCTATGAGGTTGCTAATTATAATTTTTCTGAAGAAGTTTTATTGTTGATTTTTATTTTCACATCACAGTAATTTCTATTATATACTTAACCCCCCAAACCAACCTTCTCTTGTAACAAAGATAGCTAAGCAAAATAACAAATAGAGTGACCATTGCCTTACAATGCATATGCAAGCTATGTGTTACCCACATGGGATCTTTTTGTGTACTCATGGGTTTGTCTAAATGCAACTTGCAAATGGAGAATGGGACCATGAAGGTGGACTCTGTAGCTCTCCTCTGTATACTAGACTAGAATGAAGTCTATCTGCCCCCACAGATAGTACTAATATAAGGGGAATGAATTTTAGGTTCAAACTGCACTTCTGGTCACTATACTTTAATGAGGAAAGGGTGCCCCAAGTTCTATCTGAAAGATCAATTCCCTTCTCATAAAATGCTAATTACCACAAAGGACCCCACAATAGTGAATAAGCCCCTTTACCTAGGTTAATAATAAACAGAAACCAGAGGAATTATACATATTTGAATATCCCATACAATACACAGCATGAATAAGTTCTTTCACTAGGCATGGGATAATAAAATTGACCTATATCACACACTATATCAACACAAACAAAAGCTTCACTGAACCTGGAAGGGGAAGGCTGGAGCATTATCAAGTTTCATTAGCCTCCACAATGCTAAATTAAGAAGCCCCAGAAAGGATCAAATCCCCCAAATCACCTGGAAGTAAGGTCTGCAATAACGTTTTCTCTGGAGTTTGAATATCAATTAGCCAACAATTCCTTAGACTTTTATTAACAAGAATCAATACCAGCCCCCTTTTCCAGGCTATTTGCTCCATTTATGCAATAACTGGTCCTAGTTGACCCAGATGAGAACCCTATAAAAACTAACCAAATTATACAGGGTTTTTTTGCACCCAATTTTAGCTAGGGGGCCCTGGCAGACCTATTTCACCCTCTCTTTCCTACTGTGAGTATTTCTCTTCAAATAAATCTGCCTTGCTTTTATTTTTTCTATGTAGTCTGTCTTGTTATACTTCATGTTTCCTTGTACTGCACTTTGGAATCCTGACCTTACTACTTGAACTGCATTAACAATGGCATTTGCTCTCTTTCTCTTCCCTAAGTGACTCCTCTCAGCTCTGCATGCCTTTGTAAAGACCCAGTTCAGTTTTAGGCAAGGCTGGCCACACACTGAAACCCCATGAAGAATTATTTAAAATTTTGAGTTAAGTCAAGAGGGAAGGTGTTTTCACCTTTACTTTGTGTCCCCAGTCCTTAACATAGTGCCAGTAGTAGTGCTAGAGTCCAGTAGTGCTCACTAAGTGATTGACTGATGCCTAGAGGATCCCAAAAAGGAGAATACTGTATGTAGTCCACTATAGAAAAGTCTACTTTTCTTGTTCAGAAAAGAAATGCTAAATCCAAAGGACTCGCTTTTACATATTAAAGCATAAACATGTTCCAGGAATATGCAACTATTCTTATGTTCTTATGATATTTAAAACATCAAAACATGAAACATTTGGAGGGACTGCTGACTTGGCATTTCACTTTCATTTAAGCTCTGTATTTCCCCTTTAAGAGTCATATCTTCATATCTTTGACTTGGGCTTTGTTCACAGTCATCTTCTCTGAAAAAGGGCATAATTGTAGAACACTCCTCCTGCTGAAACTCCCAAACTCAGGAGGTTGTCCCAGGCTAGAAATATCCATCTCAGTCACAACCAGGGGTCCAAGGTCCAGGCTCAGGATTTTCTGTTTAAGACACATATTTGTTACCATGTTCTAGATGCCGCAAAGATCAAGGAATTTCAACAGAACTGATGGAGAGGGAAATAGAATGGAAATTGTAGTCTCTCATGGGTAGCTCTTACTGGATTGGTCTAGTCAACAAAAATTTATTAAGTGCCTACTGTGTACCAGATATCATGACTTTAAGGTCAGTGTCAATCTTTTTGATGCAGATGCCTCTTGCCACCATCATTAGATTAAGAGATCAATAAGGGAATTGCTTCATCTTTCTAATGCATCCAAATTTTTCAGCATTAACTCACAAATGATCTACTAGAAACAACCAAGGCAACTGGACACATATTCCAGGAAGTGTTCCTCACTGGCCCATTCCCACAGTTGTTTCATAGACTGTTCCCCAATCCAATTGCTTCCTTACATATGAATAAAAATGAAATAAAATGGAAACAAAGCTAGTATAATCATATTGAAATGATGCTTTCAAAACAAAGAGGCAGCATGGAAAGCCAAAACCATAAAATATCAAAACTTCAGGAACTTCTGACATTCTCTTGGCTAACTCTTTCTGTTCCTATCAGTATCTTATTACTCCACCCCATGTTCACCTAAGTTCACAGCATACAAATATTAATAGAGGGTCCTGAAACTCAGAGATCTCTTTCAGCTTATGTGTTTTTTTCATCATTATCTGCTTGAAATATTTTGTGGAAGGCTACAATTATGTTCGGCTGTATATACATATACAGAGATATCTACCAACATACACATATACACTCATACACATATATGTAAGACTGTACTATGTTTATTTCCTTCTGTCATCTGTTTCTCTGAAGGTGGATAGCATCTTCCTTCATAAGTCCAAGTCTTTTCATGTTTTTAATAAACCAATTAGCTCATCGTTTCCTACACCTCAGCAGTATTCCAAACCAATCACATGCTATCTGAGAGATTCTCTATGAAAGTTCCTATCCTCTCCCCCAATTTTCTGCAATCCTTCTATTCCTGGCTACATAGGTTTTATTTGTACAAGAAAATTTTAATTTAAAATAAATGAAATTATCCTTTTTATACTTCAACAATGCTCTCACTTTATAATACAGTTTAAGGTCTGATACTGCTGAATCTACCTACTTCCTTTACATCTTTCCCCCCATTTAAAAAAAATGTTTTGACCTTTTGTTCTTCCAAATGAACTTGGTTATTATTTTAAACTCTAATTTCTAACTACATTTTTCTATTTTTTTTTTTAGTAATTGAATTGGGATGACAGTGAATAAATAAATTAGGTAAAATTGTCATTTTAAAAATTATATTGGTTCTACCTACCCATAAAAAAAATATTACTTCAATTATTTAGATCTCAATTTATTTGTATAAAAATTTTTATGTTTATTTTATATTCATATGGTTCCTGTGTCTGTTTTGAAAGGTATATGCTCAGGGATTTTAAACCATCTAAGTATTTTAAATGGTCTAAAACAATATTGAATAATATTGCTGACTCATAATGTAGTTTCTCCGTTTTCTACTTTTGATTAAATCTATTTTAACTTTAACTTTATCTGAGATCATGATTTTTTTTTACATACTAAATTCTATTACTTTTTATTTTATTTTTGTGTGTACCTCTCATTTATATAATGTCTCATGAAAGCAACATACTGTTAAATTCAAATTTTTAGTTGGCTATCCATTTTCACTTTATGGATACATTTGGCCCATTCACATTCTAGGCTACAATTACTCATTGTGTTACTTTCCTATTTTTCTCACTATCTTTCTCACTCTATTTACCCTATTCCTCCACACTCCTTTGCTTTACTTCTACCCACTACCTTGCCTTCCTATTCCTTAACCTCTCTTCCCTCCTTTATCCTTTCCTCCCACCCTCTCCCCTTGCCCTCTTATTTCTCTCTGAATTTAGAAGACTTTTATACATATATATAGTTCCCTCTTTAACCTATTCCTGATGAGAGTAACGTTGGAGCACTACCCACCTTCCTGCCTACTAACTTTGTGTCAATTTTTCCTTTCATGTCTCATTTGTATGAGATAAATACTCCTTTTTATCTCTCTCTACAGTTTTATTTTTTTAGAATTGTCCCATCATACTCAGCTCAACTCATGCCTTTCTTTCAAACTATCCAAATAATGATGACAATCATGAGAGTACTGCTAATA
Organism: Pseudochirops cupreus; assembly: GCA_028627135.1. NCBI lineage: Eukaryota > Metazoa > Chordata > Mammalia > Diprotodontia > Pseudocheiridae > Pseudochirops > Pseudochirops cupreus. Next base: position 14,819 of record JAQQSU010000284.1, read on the forward strand.
TTTTCACATTTACAAAGTAAACAATTTGGCCTTATTGAGTCCTTTATAATTGGTTTACAATGTTTACGTTATATTTTTCTTCGATGTAATATGCTGAATTTTACCTTAAGTTCTGGGATTTTTATCACAAATACCTGAAAGTATTTCAGTTCATAAATATCTATATTTTTTCATTCAGGATTATACTTAACTCTGATGGGTAAGTTACCCTTGATTGTAACAATCCTTCAAGATATAGCAGTAGCTGCTATATCTTGCATAATTCTTACTGTAGCTCCTGGATATTTGAATTTTTTTTCTTGTTATTTCCAGTATTTTCTCCTTAACCTAGGAGCTCTGAAACTTGGCTACGATATTCCTGTAAGTTTTCCTCTTGTGATCTGTTTTAGGTGGTGATCAATGGATTTTTTTTTCTTTTTCTACTTTGTCTTCTTGTTCTAGAAGTTCAGGGCAATTTTCTTTGATAATTTTTTGTAATATTGAATCAAGATTCTTTTTTAATTGTAACTTTCAGGTAGTCTGACTATTGTTATTATTTCTCCTCAATTGGTTCTCTAGATCAGCTGTTTTTCTGATAAGATGTTTCATTTTCCCATTTTTAAATTTCGTTTTATGATTTCTTGGAGTCTTAGAATGTCATTACCTTCTTCTTGCCCAATTCTAGTTTTCAAGGAATTATTTCTTCCTTAAGTTTTTGGTTCTCTACTTCCAGTTGGTTGACTTTCTTTTCATAATGTCCTTGATTTTCTTGTATTGCTCTTATTTTTTCCCCTAATTTTTCCTTGATCTCTATTTTTGATTTTTAAATAACAAATCTTTAAGTTCTTCTTTTTTCTTTTTAAGTTCTTCTGAGAACTCTTTTTGTGCTTGGGACCATTTGACATTTCTCATTTCTTCTATTATCTTCCTCTCAAAATGAACCAAGGTCTTCTCTATCCCCATAGTAACTATCTATGTTTGGGTTCTTTCTCCTTTGCTTGCTCATTTTTATTTGTTGATTTTTGTTTTATTTTGTTTTTAACAGCTATTAGTGTAATCAAGTTGTAATCCTAAAGTATGGGGAATGATGTCCCAAACCTCAGATCCTTATTACTGGTATTTTCTGAGATCTGTCTTGGGGCCCAAACTTGGGCTCTCCTCTCCACTCCTAAGCCACAGCTAGGGCCCCCAACCACACTGTCCTGTGAATAATCTTGCTCCCTGCAGTCCCTCAGGTGACTGCAAACAACAGCTGTCCTCTCTGCCCCAAAATTGAAGCCAGGAACTCTGCTCTCCTGGACAAGTGCCCACAGCTAACAAGGTCCCTGACCCTTATGATTGCACTCACCAGCTCTGTGCTAGCTCCTTCTCCCTGAAGCCACAGCCCAGGACACATCTGGTCAGCACAGCTGTGCTTGGAGGCCCTCAACAGTAGAAGGTTCTTCAATCTTCTACTCAGCTGTCAGATCCCTACACTGTCTTCTGCAGCTGCCTCTTTACTCAGCTACCCCCATGGCTAGTTTTTTGTTGATTCTGCAGAGCTGACCTGGAGGTGTTTACACTTCTCTCAGATCAAACCTCTGCCTCTGGAGATTAAGTCTTTCCTGAGGGTCTTCTCAGATTGTTTTAGGAGGACAATTACTTTCCCTCACATTTATTTCTGCTACTCTGAAGTGATGGTTTGTCTTTTTTTTTATGGAGGAAATTTTGAGAGCTGAAAGTTTTCTGATCTACTTGTCCATCCTCCCTCAATCCTTTCCCGTTTCTAGTATTTTAAGGTCACTAAAGAGATATCCATCAGAATTAAGGACTGTAGGGAGGCAGTATTTCTGGGGTAAGAAGATTGCTGCAAGGAGATAGACAAATCCTGGCACCACCTTCCCTGCTCAGCAGGACATGTGTGTGCTTTCACAGCTGCTGCCTAGTTCAGAGCCCTTTGTCTGTGCTTTAACTAAGGGGCACTCCTGCATGCACACCCCTTGCCCCTTCCTTTGGGGGGCACTGCTCTCTGCACCACAGGCAGCCTTGCAAGGGCGCTGGGACAGCACATGTGGGGAGGGACAGGGAGGAGAGGTATATAATTAAAAAAAATTATGACCTTGTATGATTTAAGTGTTAATTCCTTCTAAATTCTTCTCCATGCTGTATCTGAGACTTTATATTATTGGCAATGATTTCTTTTAAATTACCTTAGTTGCTGGAACATAATATCCATTATTAAGCCTCTCTTGACTTTAAAAAAGTTGTTTCATATACATGTTTTAATGAGAAATTTTCAATTTTCTTTTATTTCAATTTAGAATTCTTACTGTCTAGCATTCAAAAAAATTCAGTCACGAGATAACCAAACTCTGTAGACTTCTTTAAATTGCTTTCACACTAGTGTAATCTCATTCACAAGAAATTAGCCAATTTCTAAAAAAAAAAAACTTACTCTAGGTATTACTTCCTTCCTTCCTTCCTTTCTTCCTTCTTTCCTTCCTTCCTTCCCTCCCTTCTTTCCTTCCTTCATTTTTTCCTTTCTTCTTTCCTTCCTTCCAATTGTAGTATATTTATTTTAAATCTCTCCATTTCATATCATGCATTCATATCATATGGTGAGTACTTATTTATGCATGCATGTGTGTAGGTATATGGACCCCCTCTGGGCACACACTATTAACTTGTACTCACACTTGAAGGCTGAGTCCTGAAAGGAGAATTCTCCTCCCTCTCTCTAGAAATAACTCTGAGGGACTGAGTTTCTAGTTCTGCCACTCATAAGCCCCCATCATTGTTCTTCCCACTAAAAAATAGGCTAATTTAGCTTTTTAATAAAGATAATTACTAAGATGGAATAATAAGAATAATAGTAATAAAATCCCCACCCCCAAGAGAGAGTTTAATTCACATTTCTACAAATATTCATAGGGTCCATGCAGAGAGTAAACACAAACAATCTACAAAGGTAGTAAAGCATGTGACTAGAGACCATATATGGCAAAAGAGTAACTCACAACTCCGGGTTATTGGAAATCCTTTTTTCCTTTTATAATGTCCTTAGTAAATTTCCTTTTGGTTTAGCTTTCCTTTAGGCTCCAAGGGTTGATGCCTATGTAGAGTACATTGCTGACACTTCTTTATGCCACAAGAGGACATACTCTCAATCTTTGCATCCTTCAGTGACTCACTTAATGCTGGATGTTCTGTGTCCTTCTTGTTTAGTCTCTTTGATACCAACTGGATACACTGTCTACTACTAGTCTAGTCCCATCCACTAAATTAATCCTTCTCTTGGGCTTGGCTAAAATTCTTAAACTGGAATCCCCTGAAATGAAACTTTTTGACCATTAGACTGATTTACTACTTAACTAACAGACCCCCAACTGGCTTGCTATTTTAATAGGCAGATCAAATGATGTCACTTGATCTCAATAAATCACAAAATATTTCTTATGTGGATCATTTGCCTTTGATCAAATGGATCAAATCTTTGAATCCTCACAAATTGTTTAAAAACTTATTCATAACTAATTTGCACTTTTGGTTGATTGAAGTGAAAGTGGAATCCAAGAATATACTGGAGGTGTCTTTAATAGTATCTCAAGATCTTATTGTCGGATTTTTTGAGTGAGCATTTGTGCCTCAGAAATAGACAAATGTCATAAATCAGGGCTTGATTTGATGTTATGTTGATTTTCTACAGTGAAGAAAATGATGGAGAAAATGTTAGTGTAGAATAAACTTAAAGGTGTTTTATGTATGTTTTACACATATATGTACAATTACATATATGATTATATATACATATGTGTATAGATACATAAATAACACACATTATATTCATTGGGAGAGGGAGGGATGGATGGGGAAGAGGAGAGGAGAGAGAGAGAGAGAGGAGAGAGAAGAGAGAGAGATCACCACTACCTAATAATAAGTGATTGAAAAGACTAATGCATAAAAAAAAACCTTTTCCATAATGGGTATATGTAAAGAAAATTCTTTGGTTTGTTGCTGCCACCATTATTAATATTATTTTTATTTGTAAAAAAGCAGAAAAGACAAGAAGCATCTTAGAAAAACTGGGGTCAATTTTTGGCAATACAATAACGCAAAACTTTCTTAAACTCATTGTCTCTCTTTGTTAAAATGGATAATGACATTTTTATTATTAACTATACAGGGCAGTTTGGAGAAAATCATTTTGACAAATGTGAAGTGCTGCATCAAAATGAGTTTTTACTATTATTTGTTCCTTAAAATCTTACTTTAAAATGCAAATCATTAAAAGTAATGATATTAATATGGAAACAAAAATTTCCCTTGTCTGTTTCTAGTCTGCTAGTAACACCATGCTGCTTTATGATCCTTGTTTGTCCATAAAAATGTTCCTAGAGAAAATTGGAAACATGCTTTTTTAGGGGACAGTGGGGTGGGTTCTAATTGAATTTTGGTTCCTAAAAAATAAAAATAAAAAATTACTAAAACAAAGCAAACATTCCATTTTGGCCCCCTATTAATCAATGTATATATTCTCTTCCAATGACAATAATTAATTTCCATATTATTGAAAGTGAATGTATAAGTTCTTATCTAATTTAATGATACATTATTTTAGTTAAATGATTTTTATATGCCATTTAGACAATGGAGACTAATTACAAATCCAGCCCTATATGCCGTTTTGGACCTTTTTTGAGGTATGTTGCATGAGTAACCTTTCTCTCCCTTTGCCCCCAACTTTTATCCTTTTACATTTCTAATCCCAAAACAATGACTCAAATTTGGAATATAGACTTGAAATCATGCTGTTGATTTTAAACTATTTAATGGTTGATCAGCCTTTTCTTGCTAGTAACAGCTATTTAAAAATTGCTATTTTAAAGATATAACTGCACAAAAGATAAACATGTAATGAGGTTCTAGTCACTCAGACATGCATTCATATTCATGAAATTTGCTTCACTGCTCAGCAAAGTCAGCATTTTTCCGAGTATCACAGCTGCTATGTATACAGGACTAAGATGACCAAAATTCTAATGTGTACATCATAAGTCTGCTCATATATGAGAAGTAAAGTTAAATGAAAAAATGGGAATTTTCTAATTTCCCAATATTTATGAAGTGACAAAAGAAAGATAAGAGAAAATATTTCTTAAAAAGATGACTGAAAATCAGATCCCTCTTTTTTTTAGAGTCCTAAATAGAACATTGAACAAAAAAGCATGGGGGCCAAACAATGAATCATCTCTTGACAATGAATTTTAACATTTGGATGAAATTTAATAAATGCTGAGGAAGTATAGCTATGCATTGAGCTTTGTAATGGACTAACATATTTGAGATAATTTAAAAGTGTTTCTACTTCTGTTTCTGAATTGGCAGGCAAAAGGTGAATTTGCTAAATGGCTTTTTGCTGGAAAAATTAGCTGGCAATTTAGCCATTTGACTAGATGATTAACTCAGAAAGGCTACAATTTATCTGAGATGCTATTTATACTATACAAATCTGATTTTTAATTTAGGTTAACTATTTATTTGCCAAGCTATTCTCCAACTGAGCTAACCATACATGCAACCAATTTGTGAATACTTTTTTATAAAAGACCTATTTGTAAAAATATTTATAGAATTTTTTTTTGTGGTGGTAAAGAATTCAAAATTGAAGGAACATCTATCAATTGGGGAATAGCTGAACAAGTCATCTATGATTTTGTTGTAATATTATTGGGTTGTAAGAAAAGACAAGCAGGAGGATTTCAGAAAAACCTGGAAAGGCTTAAATGAACTGAAGCTGAGTGAAGTGAGCAGAACCAGGAGACCACTGTACACAGTAACAGCAACATTGTATGATGAAGAACTGGAAATGACTAAGACAGTCCCAAAGAACTCACGAGGAAGCATGCTATCTGCCTCCAGAAAAAGAACTAATGGAATCTGAATATGTGTAGAAACTCACTATTTTCACTTTCTTTTGTGTGTGTGTTTTTATTGTCTGTATTTTCTTTCCACAACATGACTAATATAGAAATAGTTTGCATGAATGCACATGTATAATTATATCAACTTGCTTAGTAAGTGTGTGTGTGGGGGAAGGAATGGAGGGAGGGAGAGAATTTGGAACTCAAAATTTAAAAAAAGAATGTTAAAATTATATTACATGTAATTAGAAAAAAAGAAAATAAGCTGCAGAGAAGTTGGTGACATGCATTGGTAAAGGAAGTTTCCTCATATGGGAGTTCCCTATGAAGAGGTGCTGAATGCCTATGTAATGTATTTTGGGGTAACTTTATGATTTTATTAATTCAATTTTGTGTTAAGCTGTAAAAGCCACATTTCTTGACTGTTTCTCCCTTTCCCCCAGCTTTCCCAGCCCCAGCCTAGAGCTATTTCCTCTTAAACCATTAACTCTTCATTCAAGGTACTACCTCCTTTGGTCCTAGCAAACCAAACCCATCCACTTGCAAATCAGGATGGGAACATCTCATTTGACCTGACCTCAAATCTGACCACTGGTCGATCTTGTGACATTTCAGGGCTCAAACCCCGCCCCCCCTTCCCTCCTGCTGTTTGTCCCAGTGTATTATGGGTAAAACACATGCTCAGTTAATGTCAAGGGTGCATGTCCCTTTAAGTATTAACCACTCCTTGGTCCCTCTCTAACTCCACCTTTGTATATCTCATTAGCCTAATAAACTTATGATTGACAGCCATATGTCTTAAAAACTGTGTTTCACTTCCTGTTCTTTGCAGATGGCCCTTTCTAGTAGATGGCTTTCTCTAGCCTTTTCTAGCAGGTCAGGTAGGCATTCTAGTAGGCCATCTGCCCACTGCAAAGCGTCACACTTCCAGACTTTCTCTGACTCCCCCCTTTACCCCTTGCGAGCTTTTCCTAGCCAGGTTTCCTCACCCTACCCCTTTTTGTCCTGTGAATCAATAAACTTTTGTAAATCTACCAAAAGACAGCTGAGCCTGTAATTCTTTTCAGACGCGAACCTAGAAAGGATTTCTCATTAGAAATCCCCCCAAAACCTATCTCATATCACCTATATCACATGAAATTACAGGTATAGCCCTTATCCCTATACCTTTGTACCAGACACCATACTAAATTCTGATTATACAAAGACAAAGGAAAGTAGTCCTTTCCTTCTGGAAGCAGAGGAAGATAAAATACAGATATATATGTATATAAGTATACATACATATATATACATACATATATATATGTATGACAACACATACATGTACATACCTATATATGTATGTGTTGTCATATTTGTGTGTATGTATGTGTGTAAACTTTGGAAGGGAGAGCACTAGAAGTTGGGAGTGTATTTGGGTTACAAAAGGCCTGTGAAAAAGGTGGGACTTTAGATGAGTGTTGAAGGAAAAAAGACGAGAGATCATAGGAAATGTGGTGGCAGGGATAATACTTGGGAAAGAACTGAAGTATGGAGGTACTGGAGATCACAGGATTGAAGGATAGATTCTAGAGGTGGAAAGAAGAGAAAGAAATGGAATGGTAGATTATGATCAGATAAAGGAAATTTAGAATTTTTCTTTGCTTGTGAAAGGCTTGTAGGTGACAGCAAGATTGAAGATATGACCTTCCCTCTTTGTAACTGTTGTGGAGATTAGGATTAGGTTTTAGGAGTTTAGTATATTGAGGAAATAGGACATTAGGGTGTTTGAGTAATCCCCAGCAGGAACTGAAGCAGAGAACACTGTGAACAAAACAATGAACTCATTGAGAAAAAGGGAAAATTTCCTGGGGAGCAGATGATAGCAGCCCCTAGGAGCTGAATTGGGTGATAAATTTGAATTGAGGGAATTTCAAGGTAGGAGGAATTGGTGAATGAAGGCAGTAGGAAGGTCTGGAAGGAGAAGTGAGGAGAAAGGAGTATTTACATCCGTTTCTCTGCAGTAGTTTGGGGAGTACCTCATTAATGAAGGTACGACTGATACTGGAAAGAATGGAGAGGGATGCAATATCATTCAGAGGGAGTCAGGCTTTGGTGCCTGCCAGAAGATGATAGGAGCCAGAGAAGAAGAGTTCCAAAAGACCCAAACATCCTCCAAAAGACTTCACTTCCCTAACAGAAGGAAAGGCTCTTGATTATAGAACAAGACTTGCATGTCAAAAGCTGTGTTTGAATCTTAATCTTTCTGATTCTAAGACTAGCTTTCTATTTATATGCCATGCTACCTCTCAACCAGGTAAGAATAATCAGTTACTTTATTATAAACCTGATCAAAGTGGCACCTGATGTCTTTGTTACTTGTTGCTTATGTGATAACATGCAAGTTGTTTACTCTCCCTGTCCCTTAGTTTCTTTATCTGTAAAATGAGGGGTTTATATTAAATGGACTCTAATTTTTTTTCCAGCTTTAAGCACTACAATCTTTAATCAACTGTTACTTTCATTAATGTCTATTCGTCTTCTGTGATATTAAATTTTTTAGTCCTTTTTAGGTGGTAGAGCTGAAGAAATTGGCAGTCAGCAGAACAAAATTTCAAATCCCCAGAAATTGGAGATTGTGTTCTTTATTTTTCTTTAAATAGCTTGCTTAGGACCAGTCCATAATACACAATTTAATGCATGCATCTATATGCCATGTGTACAGATGTTATGTATATATGTATGTGTAGGGGGCAACATTGAGGGCCAGATCTAAGGAGTTCCCCAAAGGGATGTGGATCCAGGCCAAGGTCTCCCTTGAGCTTGTTCCCACCCTCCAGAGCTTATTATCTTTGGATGTTGGCTCTCTGTCCTTTTCCTATCATCCTTCCATGCTAGGGAGGTTTGGGACATCCTGCTTGGCACTTGTACCCTGATAACCAGGATGGAGAACAAGGCAGTCACATATGAGGCAGATGAGAACTAGGGCACCAGGAAGTGTCCTAAGAAGGTGGCTCATGATGACTGTGCAGTTTTTCAATATACATATTGGACCCTCAGATGAATAAAATTGGCTCATTTTCCACTGGCTCACATGGTCCATGTTTCATTTTCAACTCCTCCATAGAATGCCCACCTGCTGCTGGCAGCATGTATGCATGTTTACATTTAATAAATACTAGTAGGTGATGAAATAACAGAAGGACCATCCAGTTTCAGATCCTAATTGACTATGTACTTTATTCTCCATCTACAAACAAACAGTGAAGAGTTTTCTCCCATTTTCTTTCTGTACTTAATAGTTCCATAATCTAGCTGCTTTCTGTTAAAATCTGTCTCTGCCCATTAGATCATAATGATGTCCCTGGAATGAAATCAGCTGCAGGGATAGAGATGGAAAAATGAGCAGAAGCTGGGACAATGAGGATCATAGAAGCCCTCTTGGGCATGCTTCACAATCTGACTTCATATATCTTTCTAAGTTGATTTCACATCGTGTCCAAACAAGAATTCTACATTCCAGCCAAACTTGCTTGTTTAGCGCTTTTCCATAAATGACATTCCATCTCTCATGTCTGTTCCATGGACTGTTCCATTTCCTAGAGTGCTGTTTCTTTCCCTCATCTTCAGTCATGTGCATCATGTCCATTATAGGCTTAGTTCAAGTGTCACCCTCCTTCCTCCTCCAAATCCAAACTTTCCTCATCCTTTCAATTGTTAGCCCTCACTCCAAAATTATCTTGTATTTGCTTTGTGAATATTTTGCATTTGCTTATCTGTTATATATTTGTTCCTCCAAGAAGGAAAACTCTTTAGGACAAAGACTACTTCAATGTTTGTCTTTACATTCCCAGAGCCTAGTGTATAGTAGACAATTATCATATGCAGTGATAGGTCCACTTTTATTGTCTGGTTTATTCAGGAGCTTCTTTTTCTAAATAATGAATATATGAGAGGGTCCATGATACCAATTAGTAGGTTGATAGAACTGTAATTATAGAGATCATCATATCCCCAAAGCATAATTTCCCTTGACTAAGGGGAGACTGGAGTGAGGGAAGGTGTAAGGAAGTTAAAGATAGACAGAGACAGAAAGACAGACAACGAAGAGACAGGGAGATAAAGAAACAGGGAGATAAATACAGAAAAGGATAGAAATGAAGAATGACAGAGTGACAGAGACCGAGAAAAACAGACAGGTAGAGACATAGAGGGACAGAAGATAGGGACAGAGATGGAGACAGGAAACAAAGACAGGCAGAGACAGACTGAGACAGGAGACAAAGAAAGGCAGAAAGACAGAGAGACAGAGATAGAGGGAATGAGAAAGAAAGAGACAGGGAGACAGACAGTAGAGAGACAAAAACAGAGGCAGAGAGAAAAAGAGATGGAGACAGAAAGAGAAAAGATAGAGACAGTAAGACAGAGGGGCAGAGAAGAGGTACAGAGAGACAGAGACAGGAAGACAGAGAGACAGAATGAAAAGAGATAGAGAGATACTGAGACATGGAATCAGACACAGAAAGAAACAGAAACAGAGAATGACAGGGTGATAGAGATACAGAGAGAAACAGAAAGGCAGAAATGGAGAGACAGAGACAGAAGACAGTGAAAGAGGTACAGACAGAAAACAAAGAAAGAGGCAGAGAGCCAGACGGAGACAGGGAAAGAAGATATATATATACATACATACATACATACATACATATATATATATAAATCATTGGTGAAGTAATTGGTGGCAAAGCCCATAAGAACGACATTTTAGCCTTTATAGTTTATCAACCCTGGAGCCCCAGCTATCAGATCGAATCCTTTTCCTTCATGGGACAATAGGACTTAGGGACAGAAGGAGCCTTAGAAGCAATCTGATTCAAGCTCCTTTATTTGATGGATAAGGAAACTGCTGCCTGGAGAGATGAGGTGACTTGCCCAATGTCACTCATATAAGTACAGAGGTAAACAGTGATTCGAATGTTTATCCAGTGTGGTTTTTTTTTTTTTACTACATCATATTATTTTTTACTGACCAAAATGACATCATCCAAATCCAGCTCCTCAGCAATAAAAATGTGCATTATTAGGTTTGGGGTGATAGTTAACAAAATGGCTAAGTTCATGATATAATACTATTAAACTTACTATAAAACTACCATAATTTCCCTTTGGTTCCAAGCAAATCTTGTATAGTATTGCTTTTTTAATGTGTCTTTCTAGGTGACATGAGTATAATTACTTTTAAATCTGCTTCCCATTTTGTTTGTCAGGGAAATCTTTTTAAGTGTTCTGTTTATTTAATAAAAAATAGAAAGTGCTATCAGTTGCATTTTTCTTGGAATCCCAAACCATTATTTCTTTGCCAAAAGATCAGTCTGCCAACAATTAAAACATTTCAAACTTGCTTTTCTCATAATCAACTAAGTGACCCTGCAGTACCTTAGGAAGCCCAAGGGCACTACCTAATTTATGTTATCTAGTCAGTAATCATACTCACTGAGGTACTAGGGATTATATATATATTTTTGTCTTTCTAGTTATTAATTGTAAAATAGGTGTATATTTTCCTTGCTTTATTATAGTTGCTTCCAAAGTCAATACTCTGTTCTGAAACATAGTAGTCAAGGATTTAACATGAAATAATTTCTTCAGGGAGTCAAAATAAAATGGTAATGTGAAGGACTCTAAAGGAGATCTACTCGCCAATATATACTCAATCACAGATTTAAAATGGCTCCAGATGAAACAGTGACCAGGAATAAACACCTCTATCTAGTCTAGGACTATACAAGAAGATAGCCAGAAGTCTATGAAAGTTCTGAGAGGGGATATGAGAAGCGAGGCAGAAGCAACCAGAAACTCTGGTCAGTGGGATCTGCTACCAAAATGCCTTTGGTTGAGTCTTTGGCAGAAACAAGGGCTAGTAGAGTATACTAAATAATCCCATATAGGTACGGGGATAGAATCCCCTCTCACAGAAACCTGGGAGAAGCAATTCTTGACACCTAAATGTATTATGTCTGAGCCATAGCAAAGGAGGGAAATAACTCTGGGTTGGGGTTTGTGCAATAAGGAGACAGAAATAGAGCTGAACCCAATAATAGCATTTAGAAACCAGAAGATGAAGAAAGTCTCCGATTGCAAGAGAGAGTAGAACCTATTTCCAGCCATCTGATCAAGAATGGTAACAGAAGCAGCATTCAGATTCCAAGGGGCACAGGGCTTGCACACTCCTAAGAGCACAGAAAGGGTAGAAATCAAACTTGGCACAAAGTCACTTTCCAAGAACTGAGGCTGGCGATATAAGTAAACAGAGGAAAACTAATCATTTTTCTTACAGAAAATTAACTGAAAAGAAATACCACAAATGAAGAGAAACCCAAGTGTTAAAACCAGAAAAAGATAACTCCATATTAAGTGCAATTAGGGACTCAGAGAGGAGAATGGCTTGACCTCAAAGACTCCCAGGCTGAAGAGAATTGAAGCAAGGGATAAAAGGTAAAATTTAAAATCAAATCAGAGGTTTTGAGAGAAAAATGTAATGCAAATAAAAAGCTTAAAACAGAAAGTGGAAAACATGATGAAAGCAATGGACTCTCTGATTAAATAAAAATCAAAGATTCTGTTAAAGAACAAGGACTATTAAAACAACATAATAGAAACATTAGGAAAAAAAACAAACATGTAAGGCTCCGAGCATTGAAAAATCTGACCTAGAAAACATGTTAAGGTTTGGTAAACAGTACCACATTTACTCATTTGGGTCAGAGCACTCTTGGACATAAAGTTGGTTTGATAAAAATGATAGGGAAATTTAAAATTTGCTAAAGAAAAATGAAAATTCCACAGGATTTAACCAGAAGGATACTTCATCCATCTTTAAGAAGGTAGTGTCAAAAACAAAGTGCAGGGGAAGCTTGAAGAGATGCAGGATTCTTGGGTCAGTAAGAAGGTAGATGAAATTCAGTTTTATGCTGATAGTAATGATCCAAAGTACTTTTATGATGCCCTGAAGGCTATTTATGCTCAAAGACCTATGGGGCATCCCAGTTACTCTCTGCTGATGGAGCCACATTGATTAGTGATAAGGACATGATCTGGGAGAAATGGTCTGAACACCTATAGTGTTCTCAGCAGACCATCATCAACCAATATTGAAGCTATTAACTGTATACCTCAGGTTGAAGTTAATCCCTCCCTATCTGAAATTCTAACTGAAGAAGAGGTTTTGAATGCCATTAGGTTCCTCTCATGTGGCAAAGTGACTGGTGCTAATTCCATTCAAGCTGAGATTTACAAGGCAGGGGAGTTCACTGCTCATACAAATGCTGACTGAAATTTTCTGGGTTATAATGCAAGAGGAGGTTATCCCCTAGGAGTTCAAGGATGCCTCTATCGTTCATTTCTATAAAGGAAAAGGAAATAGACTGACCTGTGACAATCACAGAGGATTGGGGTCTCCCTCTTACTCACTTCCAGCAAGAGTCCTCTTTAATAACTTGGTCCTCCACTTGGAAGATGGTTATTTACCTGAGAGTTAATGTGGCTTCAGAAAGGGCCAAGAAATGGTTGTTATAATGTTTACTGCCTGATAACTCTGATCAAAATGCCAAGACCAGAACAGAGGCCTATACAAAATGCTTGTCAATCTGACCAAAACCTTTGATACTGTTATTCATGAAGGCTTGTGGAAGATCATGGCAAAATTTGTGTGCCCAGAGAAGTTCATGAATATTGTATGTCAGTTTCAGAATGATGTACTTACACAGGTTCTAGATAACGGATAATGCTCTCCCACTTTCCCAGTCGCCATTGGAGTGAAGCAGGGATGTGTGCTTGCTCTCATGCTTTTTAGCATGCTTTTAGTAATGTCAGACATCTTCAATGAGGATAAGAACAGAATCACTGTAATTTATCATGCTAGTAGTAAATTAATTTGAAAAGGCTACAAACCAAGACTAAAGTGGAGAGAGAGCTGGCACATGACATTTTGTTCACAGATGAAGCCTCTGAGGCTGAGAGGTAACAGAGCATGCGTTAATTCTCTGCTGCTTGTCCTAATTTTGTCCTGACCATTAGCACAAGAAAACAGAGGTTCTTCACCAGGTAGCATCACATCATCCATGCATGGAACCATGGATTACAGCAACTGGAGAAATTCTGAATGCTGTGAAGAAGTTCACTTACCTTGGCAGTACACTTTCCAGGGAAGTACACTTAGATGATGAGGTTGATGTACACATTGCCATAGGTAGCTCAGTAATTGGAAGACTCCAAAGGAAAGTGTGGGAGAGAAGAGGTTATAGGTAGCTGTAATGGTTATGGGATTTGAAGATCTTTCATGCCCCTTGAACTTGCTGGTGTAGCAGGAAGGGAGTGGGGAAGGAAGAAGCCAGAGCTGAGCAGGAGCCAGTGTCGTGACTGGAAGCTGCAGCGGCAGCAGCCATGGCTGTGTGAACTCCTTTTTTTTTTTTTTGAGCCAGCCAGAATTTCTGCTAAGGACTCCTGCTGAGGACTGCTGGGCAGGAACTGCGGGGGGGCCAGAGCTGCTGGGAGCAAGCTATGTGGACACTGAACAGTTGCTGTGAGTGAGGAGAGGAGGACCTTTGCCTGAAGTAGCCTGTTCTGTTTCAAAGGCTTGAGAATGTGAATTTTTATTGCATTAACTACATGTGCCAGTTCTATAGCTACTGTGATGGCTTTGATTTTCTGGTTTTAGGACTCAGTTTTCTGGTATTTGAATGAATGTGCTAGCTTTGTCCCCTATGTAGAGACTGTATATTTTGTGATTAATAACTATATCAGTATATTTATAGTTACTGTAGGCGTTGTGAATACTGCATTGTTGATAATAGTTGCCTACCAAAATGGAGGTCTACAGAGCCATTGTACTGACTTCATTGTTGTATGTCTTTGAACCCTTTATAGCATAATAGTACCATGTCAGGAAACTTAATTTCTTCCATTTGAATTGTCTTAGGAAGATTCTGAAGATCCTATGGCAAGAAAAGTATTGGATACTGAGGATTGGATTACTGCAGAGAACTCCAATGGTTTGGCCGTGTTGTTCAAATGCCAAACATATACTTGCCTAAAAGAATATTTTACAGAGAACTCATGCAAGGCAAGTACTGACATGGATGTCAGAAAAAGCAATACAAGGACACTCTCAAGATCTCTCTGAAGAGCTTTGGAATAGATTGCAAAATATGGGAGACACTGACACAGGACCACCCTGCATGACATGGACTCATCAGAGAAGGTGCTATGGTCTATGAGCAAAGCCATAGCTCAAAAGAAATGTGAGATGCTGTTATGGGAATCTGAAGATCTTCCCTGCCCCTAGGCCCTTTGCTAAAGTGGCTACGTGACTCTGAGGACCCCTGGATATTTGAAAGTATACTCTGTTCCCTAATAGGCTGAATGTGGTCACGTGGAGCCTGTGGCGCT
>JAQQSU010002840.1:0-14553 GCA_028627135.1 Pseudochirops cupreus
TATCTTCTATATCTATGGTTATAATTTGTCAGCATGAGTTTTCCTTTCAGTGATACAGACCAAAATACTATTAAAACTTAGTAGCTTATCTTTAAGAGTTTCTATGGACCAAAACAAAACAAAACAAAACAAAAACGTATCACCCTTTGCCCAAACTATGGATGAGCCCTTCCAAATTTAGATAGGCTGGTCCTTAGATAACACACATAGAGGTTTTGTTTTTTGAAGTGTGTGTGTGTGTATGTGTGTGTGTGTGTGTGTGTGTGTGCCTGCATATACATGCATACCCCAACATACACTTTGGACAGATTTGTCATTTCAGCAGTATAAGGGACAACAGGTATGAGAACTCTATTCACCAATGCAGATTGGATATTCACCTATAATTTATTACATTAGAGAATGCCCAAGGGAACTTAGAAATTAAGTAACTTGCCATAGCTACTATGTGTCAGAAGTGAGACTTGAACCCACCCAAACTCCAAATTGATCTATATGTATGTGTATATACATATGTACATACTATGTATGTGTGTATACATGTGTACATATACATGCATATGAGGCTTAGGCCCTATGAATTTTGAATTAAATTTTCCTAGTTTTTTTATATGAACTTCCCTGTTCATCATCGAGACAGCCTTCCAAAAACCATGCAAAACCTCCTCTACTCACATTTCCCCTATAGTTTGTGATTCGAGATTTTTATTATCTTCATATCTGAGGTCAGGTCAACCTCATCATCAAATAACCTGTTGATACACATGCCTTAATGCAGCCACCTCTGAACTGCTTAAGACTAAAGGAGCCAAATTGTTTTCTAATTTGTATGAACTTGAAGGAATTTCTGTTGGATATTTCCAAAGGTCAAATCCAGGCATCCAAAATAATGAGGAGGGCTACCTATACATTCATATATGCTTCTGAATATTCCACAACACTCTGTGAATGTGTGGTTTCATCAATGGGAGGCTCCATGCACCAATCCGGATGCCAACTGCTCTACTTCTTGCTACATGATTATCAGCTGATACGCACAAAAACTTACATTATCTGGTGGCCAGTCCCCCTGGAGATGAATTTCTTTCGATTTAAAAAGCTTAACCTTCAGTTGACCAATATCTGGCCCATTTTCCACAGCTGTGCTTTCCTTTCTAGGTTGGTAGGACCTGCCAGATTGACTTACACTCTACTGGCATAGTCTTCATAAATGAAGGGTCACCTCAACACTACAATGAAGCATGAGAGAAGTCCTAACATGGAGGTTTTTACATGTCCAAATTACACACATTTTGTACACTTATATGAGCTAAGTGGCCAAGACTTTTTCAGTTTTTACCATCATTCAAGTTGTTATTTCCTGAATTATCTCTATTATCCTAGCTTACTAAGTCTATATTGACTCACATTACCCATATCAGATGTTGCTGTTGTTGCTGTTCAGTCATTTTTTCAGTCATGTCCAACTTTTCATGACCCCATTTGGGGTTTTCTTGGCAAAGATACTGGAGTGGCTTCCCATTTTCTTCTTCAGCTCATTTTACAGATGAGGAAACTGAGGCAAACAGGGTTAAGTGACTTGCCCAGGGTCATACAGCTCATAGGTGTCTGAAGCTAGATTTGAATGCAGATCTTCTTGACTCCAGGTCCAGCACTCTAGGTACTATGCCACCTAGCTAGCTGGGCCACGTCAGATGTACACAACAGAAATAGCGTGAGTAAAGAAAGATGGCAAGGACACTGAAAATATGAACATATAAGCAATATATGAAGTATTATGGGGCTTCACTTCTCCTCTAATCATCTTAGAAAGCATTGCCATCATCATTATTCATATTAATGGTAGAATTCAGGTTAGCAAGATGGTACCAATTAATCATTAAAGGCATTGAATTTCAAGTTTTCCCTCAAAATTGGAATTATCAGGGATGGATGTTAAATTCTGGTTTGATTGATGCAGTCAGGTGGCAAAGGGTATAACCCACTGCACCTGGAGTAAGTAAGATCTGAGTTCAAATCCTGCCACTTCCTGGCTTTTTGTCTGCCTTTGTTTCCTCAATTATACCAATAAAAATAATAAGAGCACCTACCTCCTAGGGTTAATGAGAGGATAAAATAAGATAATATACTTAAAGCACTTTACAAACCCCAAAACACTATATGAATGTCATGATTTCTCAATAGAGAACTAAGTATGCTTAGAGATCCATCTGTTAATCCCTTCAAAATCTTTGCCATCTTTACAACTGTGGCTTTTATGATTAACTCACGATGAGTGAACATATTCTAGACGTAGGCCAATATTTGTTGTACTTCTACCCAAACTAAAATTATCTTAACCACTCTGGTTTCCAACTACTGACCTCAATGGGTCCTTATCTTCAATGGGCCTTTATCCTCAATGGACCTTATCAACTTATATCTTATTGGGTGGCCTAAACTACCTAAATATTTAGGGATAAACAAAGGATTTAAGAAAACCAAGGCGTGACCATAGTATTTAATGAGATGGCACAGCTTCTAAAGAGAAGCACAAAAGCCTCATAAGGATGATGGGAATTCCTAGAGGTTCAACCCATCTTCTTTCTAATGGAAGCTAATGAGCAAATACAAGTTAGAGCAGGTTTTCTAAAACATGATCAATTATAGAAATAAAGTTTGAGAGGTGAAAGGAAGTTATGTATTGCTATAAGAGTAATGGTTTACCTGTATAAAGCTTATGAAATGTTTTCCTTAATAACCTTGTGGTTTAGCCATCACAATTATTTATTATTCCTATTTTGTAAATTCAATTTTAAGTGCCTTGCCCGTAGTTACATGAACAGGATGCAGTGGAACCTGAACTCAAACCCACATCCTTGGACTTCAAGTCAATTGCTCTCTCTGCTAAAAACACACTGCCAACGACAATAGAGAAGGAGGGAAGGTAAGGCAAGGGAAGAGAAGAAGGAAGGAAGGAAGGAAGGAGGGGGGAAGGGAAGGTAAAAAGGAAGGAAGGAACAAACAAAAGAAGGAAGCAAGGAAGAAGAAAGGAGGAAGGAAAGGAAGGGAGGGGGTATAGAAGGAAGGAAGGAAAGAAGGAAGGAAGGGAAGGAGGAAAGGAAGAGAGGAAAGAAAGCAAAGCAGGAAAGGAAAGGAAAAGAAAGGAGAAGAGGGGAGAGGAGATTGAAAGGAAAGGAAGAGAAGGGAAGGGAAGGGAAAGGAAAGAAGATACTTCATTTTTTAAAAAAAGAACCAAAATTATAAGTAAATGTCCCACAGGTATTGAGAAATTGCTATTCCTTGTTGACTTCATAATCGCTTCTCTTAAAGAACTCAGAAAATACTGAAGTAGTGATTTTAAACTAGTACAAGTGACTAGTGTTCAAATTTCCTCCTAAGGGACTTCATTTTCCATGTAGAGCATGCTCACAATAAAATAAAAGAGAAGATCAAACGAATTTCAAGCACACATTAAAACATAGTTATTTAAAATAATACATATCCTTAGAGATCAAAATTCTAGCTATAAACTATGAATTGAGTTGGCAGGAAAATTCTCTGCCAGTTTTCATGGGGAAAAAGTAGGTTCACAAACTAACTGCTGAAGAGAATGCTTTGAGCCTATATAATGCCGTTTTTATAGAATTTTTCCTTCTTCATGTCCATAACACACCTGATGAAGATTTCACAAAAGTGGCCTCTCCCTGACCATTAGAGTAATCATAGGGAGGAATGAAAAAGAAATTCCATTCAGATCTAGTCAAAAAAGAAACAATCCTCAATGAGAATGACTGCACACATCAGTGATGTTGTGGTTTCCGTACTATTTAACATGGAAGAATTGATAGAACTTATCCATTGGCTACAACTCTGCATTATATGCATGGATTAATTAGGGTATTCTGCATTATTGCCTTATAGCTTATTCATCACATCAACATTTTAGCAGCTGGGCAACTCCAGATGCACCGAGGTTTTCTGGCCAAAGGACACTGACCTTGCATGATTAAAATGAAAGGCACATACTTACACCCCGCAGAGTCAACTAACTATAGACCCATATAGATAATACAAACCCCTGGACAAAAGAAATCACACCAAGCCTCAAAAAAAGTATAATTGCTAAGGAAACAATTACCTTCACAATTCTGCCGAGCTCCACATCCATTTGTTCGATGAGGTTCAGTGTTGCTTATTTCCATGAGGTTTTTATCCGGTCATCAATGCTCGCCTGAAGAAAGGTTTCATGAATAACCCATGATTCTTTCTGTGTACTGAGCAGACTACAACCCCTCACTGCTTCTATCTTTGGCAATGGAAACTTCCTCCAAGGTCAGGGGGATCTTTAGCATATATCTTGTGTCAACATGGAAGACATAGAGACTTTTTAAGTTGACTAAAAACATGGGCAGATTGAGCACTACAAGTTATTTTAAACCAAACACAGTATTTATGATGTCTTTTCGATGGCCCTTGTGATCTCCTGATATGTGGAAATAGCTTACTAAGCTAAATGCCAGCCTTGAAATACTGAATGATTCCCTGGGGCTTTAGGGTCAACAAGTGAAACAACATGACTCCAAACAGCTAAGCTGGACTTTCTATGGTGGAAACAAAGGTCTATACTCAACAGAGAGTCAAAACACGGCCATCCGGAGGCCTGCTTTTCTTTTAGCAACTTCAGTCTTGAAAAACCAGGGATTTTAAAGGACCTAAACAAGGCCTGTCAAGTGATCTTGCCTTGGCCTGGAAAGTTACAATCCTGATTTCCCTGGGATCCCCCTTCAGCCAAGGCGGCACAGATAATTCAAAATATAGCCACATCACCACGTCTCCATGGCCTCCAACTGCTTCCCCTCCCCAATCTATTTAGTATTTTCACTTCAGGGACAGACCAGACAGACTAACTCATTCTCAGCCTTTCCAAACAAACTCTGTCTCCAGACTGTTAGAACCAATCAGAAATGGTGGACTAATTCTGCTAGAATGCATTACATGCTTCTGGACAAAAGACAGACCATCACATCACACTATCTCAGTGTCATATCCATGTCAGTGGATACGGTTTCATACTCACAGAGCAGTACAGGAAGAAAATGGTACTTTTGGTCCTTCTGTTC
The DNA here is from genome assembly GCA_028627135.1 of Pseudochirops cupreus. Taxonomy (NCBI): domain Eukaryota; kingdom Metazoa; phylum Chordata; class Mammalia; order Diprotodontia; family Pseudocheiridae; genus Pseudochirops; species Pseudochirops cupreus. Next base: position 5,103 of record JAQQSU010002840.1, read on the forward strand.
TGCTAGTCTGGTGATGAAAGTTGAGGCTTATTTACTTTTTTTAGGATTCACATTGGACATTGTAATTCAATATCAAATATCCAGAATACAAGGACCAAAAGTATCATTTGCTTTTAGCTTCTTCTCAAGTCTAATCTAAGGGCTAAGAAGTGAGCTATTAGTCAGAGGACACGTTAACAGCATTTTTCCCATGGTAGAATCATTCTACTGTTAAAAACCAATTTAGGTACCTTTATGCTAACAGGGGCTTTCAGTATTGGGGACCTAGCAACCAGATGCATGGGATGCAACAGAATTCTCTGAGGGATGGATTACTCACTCAGGGTGCAACCATACCTATAGTTGGACTGTCCTCTGTTCTGCCACATATGCCCCTGTTGAACTGTCCTCTGTGCTGTATATCTGCCCACCTTAACAGCCTTAACTCAACGGAATTTGCCCCAGATTCAGGTTCATTTGTTTACTACTCTGCACGTCTGGTCATAGATTATGACACCTCTCTGACTTTCAGCTTGAACCCACAAATACCATGCTGGTTTTTATTCTGGGCCTCTAAATTGCCTAGGAACTCTAAGTTGAACCACTTAAGGCAATGCAGATAAAAAAATTAAATCCATCAAGGGGAAAAAGGAATCATTTACCTCTCAGCAACTAACTACCTAGGGATCCTTAGTATTCAAATCACACGAGAGCTCCTAACGGCTCGGTGGGGTCCATTACAATCTACAACATAATGGAAATGCATGCTTAGGGGTTCCTTAATATGTGTATTATTGACACAATAGATCATAATGGCATTGAGCCTGGATCTGTTGTGTCCCAGTCCTAACGCTTTCCTCTTTAGCTGGCAGATTATTGACACATTAAACTTTAACAAATCCCTGGATTTACATACATTTCAGTCCATTTTACCAAAGCCTCCTTTGGCACTCTCTTTTTAAATAAGGGTTCTCAATGGGATTGACCACAATGGCTCCTCCAGAAATATCAGTGTCTTTTTGTATCTTTATGATTGACTCCTGTATTTGCGAATCTCAGTTCAAGGAGGGAGCTCTAAGTGTGGTCAGAACTAGGGGCTTGCTCCAGGAAACAGGAAGAAAAAATTTCAAAGTGACTTGGAATCTAGAGGTTAGACTCCCTAAAATCTTCACCATTGTCTTCCTACAATTGCTTGGTCTTGTCTTTCTTAAAGATTCCTTGATTATGCTTCTGTCTCTACAATCCCTTCAATTTCATTTCTTCCAATAGCCCTGGTTTTCTTCACACACACTCACACACACACACACACACACACACACACACACACACACACACACACACACACACCCTTTACCCTCACTGTTATTTGTAACTTAACCCCTTGAAGGTATTCACTTTCCCCTCACTAAACGTTCCTTTTGGAAGTTCTACAAAAAGCATCATGAACATGGGTAAACCATGAATATATTTTCATTTCACATACTTTTGTTCCACAATTGCCTTATACCTACATTAAATATGTAGACTTCAGATTGTGGGAGAAGAACTATAGAGGCTGTAGCAGTCAGGTTGGTATCTTGTACTGCACAATGGGAGGTGGGGGAGAAGTAGGTAGATATTCAGATATTATTAGGGATGTAGTGGGGACCACAAATCTTTCCCTCTCTGGCCTGGGACAGACTTGCCTCTCGCTTCCTTCCTTCTTCCTCCCTCCTTCTTCCTCACTCCTCACGCTCTTTCCTTACTCTTCCCTCCTCCCTCTTCATCCTCCTTCCTCCCTTTTCTCCCTCCTCCTTCTGGATATTTGTACTGAGTTATCACAGTAAGCCAACCTTGTTCCACAGTGGGAAATATAGTGGACCAAAAGACAATGGGTTTCCAGGTCCACATAGGATGCTGAGACAGGTGGAAAGAAGCACACCATTCACTCAGGCACTGAGAAAAGTTATAGCTATGGTAACTTGGCATGACCTAGGGTGGAAATGGGAAGGAAGACCTGCTTGTGAGGTTTAAGGACACAGGCTTCCTTAAGTCAGTGGGAATCCCATCATATGTGAGGCTTGAGGCTGGCAATCACAGTACAAGAGAATACTCTGGAACTGATTTTGAGTCATTATGGTGCAGACATGCCAGGGAGTCTAGAGACAGACACTGCTCCCCCAGGGAAAAGTAAGGACTGGCATTTACTGGGCAGAATTGCAGACAGGACAGTCCAAGAACAAGGACTGAGAACAAAAGTCTGCTCCATTGGTTGGGATCTGGGCCTCAGTTTCTTTGCTTATTAAATAAAGTGGTTTGACTAGATTTCCTCTGAGATTTCCCTTTCAGAGTTCATTTTCAGCTCCAGATCTTTGATTCTATAAACTGCAGAAAGCAAGGGCCTTAGGTGGAGCCACATGATATGGTAGGAAAAAATCAGGGCAGGGAGCAGTGACCAATGCCATTCCATCTGCAAGAGCTCCCAGGGGTATAAGCAATGCTATGCCAAAGTCAGAGAGCTATCCCTTAGCAAAAAGAAGTCTCTAGGTGTCCCATGATGGAGCCTTAACCACAGAGGTGGAGAGGTACAAGCCCCTGAAAGGAAGAAAGAAAGGAAGGAAGCAAGTAAAGAAGGACGGAGTGAGGGAGAGAAGGAAGGGAGGAAGGAAGGGAAGAAGGAAGGAAGGAAGGAAGGAAAGAAGAAGGAAGGGAGGAAGGAAGGAAGAAAAGAAGGAAGGAGGAAAGAAGAAGGAAAGGAGGGAGGGAGGAAGGAAGGAAGGAAGGAAGGATGATGGAAGGGTGGGCAAAAATAAGTGTCAGCTATGTGCCAGGAACTGTGCTTAAGCACTTTACCAATATGATCTCATTTTCTCCTCACAACAATCCTGGGGAATAGATGCTAATATTCTACCCATTTTATGGTTGAGGAAACTGAGGCAAACAGAAGTTAGGTGACTTGTGCAGGATTATACAGCCAGTAAGTACGTGAGGCTGGATTTTAACTCAGTTCTTCCTGACTCCAGGCCCATGCTCTATGCACTACCCCACCAGATGCCTCTATGAGTTTCTATATGCACAGAAATTTAAAAATGAAAGAACATTTGTACTTCCTGATTCCTGACCCAGTGATCTACCCACTATACTACCTAGGTCTCTCTGGAAGGACAGTTGTTCACTGGTGAGTGTTCTTAATTTTGATGAACTCAAAAATGAGTCCTCCTTGTTTCCCTTAACCTCTAGTCTAAACAAACTTGCTTATATTTTGAACATTGTAAGCCAATGTGATTATTAAAAGATTTGATGACTGTATTTCAGGTCAGAGAAAGAGGTATCAGTTGCTGAAGATCCCAGATTAGATGGGTAGGGGGCATTAAATTAGAGAATCAAGAAAAATCCACAAAATATATCTAGGTGCTTCACCTCAGGAGAAGTACCTCTGACAAAAAGGAGAAGTCTCTGGGTGCCCCATGATGGAGCCTTAATCACAGAGGTGTACTGTTGCTCAGTCGTTCAGTCTGTCCAACTCTTTGTGACCCCTTCACTATCTCCCAAAGTCTGTCCAAGCTCATGTTTGTTGCTTCCATGACGCTATTCATCTCATCCTCTGCTTTCTGCTTTTGCCCTCAATCTTAATGTCAGGGTCTTTTCTAATGAATCCTGTCTTCTCATTAGGTGACTAAAGTACTTAAGCTTCAGCTTCAGTACAGAAAATCTTTTCAATGGATAGTCTGAATTCATTTAAGTTGATTAAATTGACTAATTTGATCTCTTTACTGTCTAAGGGACTCTTGAAAGTCTTCAGCAACACAATTCAAAATCCTCAATTCTGCAGCACTCAGCTTTCCTTATAATCCAAGTCTCAGAGCACATATTGCTACTGGAAAACCATAGTTTTGACTATATGGACCTTTTTTGGAAAGGTGATGTCTCTGCTTTTTAGTATGCCATCCAGATTTGCCTTAGCTTTCCTTCTAAGGAGAGAACATCTTTTAATTTCATGGCTGCAGGCACCATGTGCAGAGATCTTTGAGTCTAAGAATAATAAAATCTGACGTTTCCATTTCTTCTCCCTTTATTTGCCAGCAAGTGATGGGACCAGTTGCCAAGACCTTAATTTTTTTTAATGTTAAGCTACAAGCCAGTTTTTACCCTTTCCTCTTTCGCCCTCATCAAGAGGCTTTCTTAACTCTTCTTCATTTTCTGCCATCAGATGGTTATCATCTCAATATCTGAGATTGTTGATTTTTCTCCTAACTACTTTAATTCTGACTTTTGATTCATCCAGCCTGGTACTTCACATGATGTAACATGCATATAAGCTAAATAAATAAGGTGACAGCATAGAACCTTGTTGTCCTCCTTTCCCAATCTTCAGCCAACCATTTTTGGTTCTAAATGTTGCTTCTTTACCTGCACACAAGTCCTCAGGAAACAAGTAAGATGATATGGTACTCACATCTCTTTGAAGACTTACCATATTTTGTTGCGATCCAAACAGTCAAAAGCTTTAATGTATTCAATTAAGTAGATGTTTTTTCTCAAACTCCCTTGCTTTCTCCATAATTCAGCAAATGTTGGCAATTTGGTCTCTAGTTCTTCTGCCTCTTTGAAAACAAGTCTGCACTTCTGGTAATTCTCAGTTCATATATTGCTGAAGTCTAACTTGCAGACTTGAACATAATCTCACTAACATGTAAAATGAGTGCAATTATGCAGTAATTTGAACATTCATTGGCATTGCCTTTCTTTAGGATTGAGACATAAACTGATCTTTTCCAATTCAGTGACCACCGTTGAGTTTTCCAAATTTGCTGGCATATTGAATGTAGCACTTTAACAGCATATCTTTTAGATTTTAAATAGTTCAGTTGTTATTCTGTTACCTCCACTAGTTTTATAGTTACCAATGCTTCTTAAAGCCCTCTAGACTTTATTCTTCAGGATGTCTGGCTCTAGATCTTTAACCATTGTGGTTATCAGTGATTTTTAAGTCTTTCATGTGTAGTTCTACATATTCTTGCCACCTCTTCTTAATCTCTTCTACTTCTGTTAAGTTCCTCTCTTTATCATGCCCATTTTTTTTGCATAAAATATTGCCTTGATGTCTCTAATTTTCTTGAGGCAATCTCATCTTTCTCATTCTATTGTTTTCTTTTATTTCTTTGCATTGCTCACTTAAGAAAACCTTATTTTACCTTGCTATTCTCTGTAATTCTGCATTCATTTAGATAAATCTTTCCCTTTTTCCTTTCCCTTTCCCTTTCTTTCTTTCTTTCTTCAGATATTTAGAGAGCCTCATCAGACATACATTTTGCTTTCTTGTTCTTTTTCTTTGGGATGGTTTTTGTTGCTGCCTCCTGTACAATATTGCCAACCTCTATCTATAGTTTTCAAGCACTCAACATACCAGATCTAATCCCTTAAATCTATTTGTCACTTCCATTGCACATTCATAAAGGATATTATTTAGGTCATACATATACAGTCTGATGGTTTTCTTTACTTTTTTTCAATTTTAGTCTGAATTTTGCAATAAGAAGATGATGATCTGAACTACAGTCAGCTCCAGGTCTTGTTTTAACTGACTGTATAGAGCTTTTCTACCTTTGGTTTCAAAGTACAAAGTCAATGTGATTTTGATATTTATCATCTGATGATGTCCAAGTGTAGAGTTACCTTTTGGGTTGTTGAAAAAGAGTGTTTGCTATGACCAGTAATTCATATTGACTTCTATTAACCTCTGCCCTGCTTCATTTTGTATTCTAAGGCCAAACTTTCCTATTATTCCAATTATCTTTTGATTTCCTACTTTAGTGTTCCAATCCAGTATGAAGAAGTGACACAGAAGATGTTACAGGTCTTCATGAAACAATCAACTTTGGCCTTTTCAACATCAGTGGTTGGAGCATAGGCTTGTATTACCGTGATGTTAAATGGTTTTTGCCTTGGATTCAAACAGATATCATTCTGTCTTTTTTGAGATTATACCCCAGTATTGCTTTTCTCACCCTTTTCTAGACCATGAGGACTATGCCACTTCTACTAAAGAATTCTTGCCCCCAGTAGTATATGCAGTGACCATCTGAATTAAAGTCACCCATTCCCATCCATTTAAGTTCACTGATATCCAAGATGTCAACGTTCAAACTTTCAATCTCCTGGTTGAATACATCCATGATTCATAGATCTTACATTTCAGATTCCCATGTGACACTGATCTTTGCAGCATCAGACTTTGCTTTTGTCACCAGACATATCCACAGCCAAGGTTCCATTCAGCTTTGACCAAGCCACTTCATTCTTTCTGAAGCTACATGTAGTTGTCCTGCACTCTTCTCCAGTAATATGCTGGACACCTTCTAACCTGAAGGGGCTCATCTTCGGATGTCATATCTTTTAACATTTTAATACTGTCTGTGAGGTTTTCTTGGCAAAGATACTGGAGTGGTTGGCCATTTCCTTCTCCAGTGGATCCCCTTTTGTCTGAACTCTCCATTATGACTCGTCTGTCTTGGGTAACTCTGCATGGCATAGCTCATAGTTACATAGAGCTATGTATGCCTTTCTGCCACAATAAGGCAGTGACCCAAGAGATGAGAATTATACTAGCTAAAAGTAATGTCAAATGTCATCTAGCCCAAAAGTGTCAAACTGGAGGTCTGAGGTACCTGTAACAAATAACCACTAACTAAAACCTGAGCCAGATTAAAAGATAATTAGGAAACATTTAACTAAATAAATAAAACATGGATGATATTAATTTGTGATTTTCTAATTCAGTGTGTTGACCACAGAGATCCATTTCTTTTTTAGTTTAACACCAATGAATGCTACCCTTACTCTCTCATTTTATGGATTTGGAAACTGAGGCTGAAGAGAGCAGATTCTAAAACTCATGTCTCCTGAGTGTCAAACTAATATTCGTGCCCTGAGCTCACTAATACAGCCTGGTCACATGCAAGTGTTAGCATGGTAACTGCAAGAACCCAGGATCATGTCAGAGTGGAGGAATGCAAGGCAGAAGATGAAGTTGTTCGCCTCCATAATTGAGCAGCAGTTTTCACCAGGGCATTTAACTAGAGTATTTCAGGAGAAGTGGAAAGAATGGCCATTGGGTCTAAGAATGACAGCAACATTGATGCTTTTAGGCAGTTTTGGACTAGCAGTAAGAGAGGAATGGATTCAGAGAAGCCTTTGGCTCTAGGAGAAAGACACAGCTATAATTATGTGAGTGATTGGATGCCTTCAATTACAACAGTGCTAGACAAAGGCTTTAGGTGGGAAAAAAATCAAGGTAAAAAGCAGTGACCAGTGACATTCTGTATACAAGAGCTACCAGGGATATAAGCAATGCTATACCAAAGCCAGAACTCTGCCTTGGCAACAAGGAGAAGCCTCTGGGCACCCCAGATGGAGCCTTAACCAGAGATAAAGAGGTTCAGGCCTCTGGAAGGAAGATACTGGGGACCCAAACACAAACAAGCAAACAGTATCAGGCACTTACATGTACTCCATTACGGAGATATGACATATACACACATAAGCAAATACAAAAAATAAGTGTATACGAAGTAATCCAGCCTCAGACACTTACTAGCTCTGTGTCCCTGGGCAAGTCATTTAACCTTTTTTGCTTCCATTTCTTCATCTGTAAAATGGGAATAATGCTAGTACCTACCTCCCAGGGCTGTCATCCAGCTAATGATAAAGTCCTTCTTAGCACAGTGCCTGGCATATCATCGGGGCTATATAAATGTTAGCTACTATTGTTCATTATTAGTTTCATGAGACAGAGTACTACTGCACCACATTTTAGTAAGGTAAACCAAGTCTCACTTTTTAAAATAATACTATGCAATTCGCAAAGAGGAAGCATGGCATTGTGTTTGTAGAATCAGGAAGTCTTTGGGTTCAGGATCTGTCTCTGATACATTACAGCTGTGTAGTCCTGGGCTTAACCTCATTCACTCAACCTCCAGGTGACCTAGGCAGCTCCCTAAGAAATGAGTCACCAGGGGTGGCTACGTGGCACAGTGAATAGAGCACCGGCCCTGGAGTCAGGAGGATCTGAGTTCAAATCCGACCTCAGACACTTAACACTAGCCTCGTGACCTTGGGCAAGTCATTTAACCCCAATTGCCCTGCTCTCCAAAAAGTAAAAAAAGAAAGAGAGACAGAGACAGAGAGAGAGAAAGAGAAAGAGAGAGAGAGAAAGAGAGAAAGAAATGAGTCACCAATAGATACCCCATCGGCATGGATAGAAGTGTCCATACCAGATCTACTTCAGAATAAAACTTAAGCATTCTAAAAATTGAAGCAAACCCTAAACTGTCTATTTCCCAGTTTCTCTTGGTCCATGTTAATGATGAATACCATTAACATCTTTTCTAAATATACCCACCCCATGCCTGACGTGTCTAATTTGGCATGCCATGCATTGTATTAGTAATGCTGAAAGCTATGGTGGGGGTCACCTCTGCTGTGCTAATTTAGAACTTATTTTCTCTTTGCCGGCCACTGAGTTGGCAAATTAGAAAGATGCTGAACCCTGCGGATTCTTTTAGATCCTTGGGTGGAAGAATATCTTTTTTCCATCAATATCTGAAATACATTTTGAGTGCTTTTCCCACCTAATATATGTTCACTCCCCAACCTATTAAAAGGAGGCATATCATAAACAGCCAGTTGTTCATTCATTCAGTCTTTGATTCAACAAGCATTTATTAAATGCATCCTGTCTGCCAAGCACTGTATTAATTTCTGGGGACGTAAAGACAGAAACAAAACATCTCCTGCCCTCAGGGAGCTTATGTTCTACTGGGAGAAAATAATGTATAAATATTTAAAGGGAGAATAAATAGAAATTAAACACAAGATAATGGAGGGGGACACCAGCAACCAGGGGGGCCGAGATGTGGGAGATGCCATTTGAGTTTAGCTTTGAAAGAAATAAGGCAGCCTACGTGCAGGGGTGGGGGGGAGGGGAGAGGACATGGAGGACAGTCTGTGCAAAGATCAAAATGTGTGAAAACCCTGTAAAGAGAGACTGGAACTAACTGTGAAGGGCTTGCAATGCCAAACAGAGGAGGCTACATTTGCTTCTGGAGCCATGGGAGCTTCTTAAGCTCCTTTACATAGTCACACCTGTGCCCCCTCACTTAGAACAATTGTGGTCCTAAGAAATTGTGTGAAGTGGACCAAGCTTTTTATAGGTGACCAATAGCACCCACCCCAAAGACACCAATACTCTTACACCTACCCTAGGCTAATGTGTCTCATGATTCTCCCTTCCTACCCAGAACCCAGGAACTCCGTTAGGAAGCTCACTGAGGTCCACCTTCCTTCCTTCCCTCCTTCTTTCCTTTAATTTTCCTTCCTCCCTTCTATTTTTTCTTCCTTTCTTCCTTCAATTTGTCCTTCCTTTTTTCTTTCCTTCTTTCCCTCCCTCCATTTTTCTTTCCTTCCTTCCATTTTCCCTTATTTTTCCTTTCTC
>JAQQSU010002841.1:0-14552 GCA_028627135.1 Pseudochirops cupreus
AAACACTGGGATGGCTGTTTTGGGGTGGTGGGCAGGGGAAAGACGGGGAGAAAATATGTAACTCAAAAAAAATTTAATAAAATAAATTTTAAAAAAAATCTGGACATTTAACCTTCTCCAGTTTTACAGTCCCCACCCCCCACCCCCATTCTTCACTATCTTTCAAATATCACTGATATATTAACAATCACATCTGCCAGTTCCTTCACCAGCTTGAGATGAAGTTTGTCTGTGTCTGGAAACTTGGACTCATCGAAGAAAGCTAAATGCTCAAATGTTATCTTCCTATTTATCTTGGGTTTCAACTAAAAAGTCCTTTTTTGTTCAATACTTTCTAGGTCAAGAATCATTTTTCTTGACAAGGAGAAACAAAATCAGAATTATACAAATTTGCTTCCTTTCATCAGTTGGCTGTTCTTGTGATCTCAACCACCCTGAGTAGCAGTCCTAGTCCTTCCTTCATTCATCTTTTTCCCCAATAAAACTTAAAAACAAAATAAAGCCAAAAACCTCACGTAAGCAAAGCTGAACATAATTTTAAGTTTCAAAAAGACACTAAGTGCATATGAGTACATTCTGTTTATCTATCCTAATAAAATAAATATTAACTTCTTTTGCTTGCAATATGACTACTTGTGTTAAAGGTATACTAGCTCGCAATCAAACATTTACCCTTCGCCACTGGTGAAAGGCAACAAGATCTCTTTACAACATCTCGTCTTTTTCAATAAATATTGCATGAAAACATGTTATCCAAGCACAAAGTTGCCTGCTGTCACATTGGAAGTGTGATAAATGTTTAATGAAAACAACACCACACAGCTTGGTGTCAGACAACAGCTATCACACAGACCTGCTTTGATCTAAACAGACACTTAAAAGGAGTTCTGAGCTTGCTTTGCACCACAGAACTCTATAACCTATATGCGAATATGAGTAAATTAGCATAAATGACTTCCTGCTGCATAAAGAAGAGGTAAAGAAAAATATGACAGGCTCCATGAGTATGTAACTGCTGTCAAAACCTGAAGTCCAACATCCCCAAATTACTTTCAACATCTTCTGCCAAGTTCTAGTGAAGAACAACCTTACCAACTGTATAAAAACAAGCGAGAGAAACCGCTGGAACGCTGCCAAGTCCCCCAACACAGAAATGTGGTGGCCACGGGAACTGCACCAGGGCCGAAAGGAAAACTACTAACCAGCACGCTTTGAAAAAAACTTTGCTCAACCCTCACCTTCAGGAAAGCACGAGAAATGCTGTCATAAACACGGTAATTTCCAGTGATGTATTTCTTAAAACAGATGCTTATGTTTAAATGGAAGGCTTATAAAACACATCACCAAAAGGCCACAAAGGGCCTGGTCTCGTGTCAGACTTCTCTAGAGACAGTGAGAAAGATTACAGAAAATCCAAGGAACCAATGAGAGTCAGCACTTTGTCTGGAAGAGACTATTCAATCTCAGAGAAAAGTTCTTAACTTGGGGGTTCGTGTTTTCAAAGACAAACCTTTACTATTCACTAAAAGTATAAGGTTACAAGAAAGGAGGAGGAGAGAGGGAAGAAAGTGAGACCACAAGGCTGGAGAAGAACATTCTAGGTCTCTTGATGGATATGCCTCCGGGTCTGGCAGCTGTGGTTGTGATAGGACATAAAAAGACAAACCTAAAGTCACATCAAAAAATGAGTAAAGAGAATTTTCCTATTTTGTGACTTATGATTTAAATCATGACTGAATGTACTCTTATTTAAATTAATTCTGCCCTAACTCAATTCTTAAAGATGACATTACTGAATCACTACTGATTAGAGAAATGTAAATTAAAACAACCTCATACCTATCAAATTGCCTAATATGACAAAAAAGGAAAATGCTGGATGTTGGAGGGGATGTGGGAAAACTGAGACACTAATGCACTATTGGTTGTGAAGTAATTCAACTATTCTGGAGAACAATCTGGGACTATGCCCAATGGGTTGTACCGCGTACATCCTTTGATCTAGTAACGTCACTGCTAGGTCTATATCCCAAAGGCATTCAAAAAAAAGGAAAAGGACCTATTTGTACAAAAATATTTATAGCAGCTTTTTTTGTGTGCGGTGGCTAAAAACTGAAAATCAAAGGGATGCCCATCAGTTGGGGGATGGTTAAACAAGCTGTGGTATATGACTGTGACTGAATATTACTGTGCTATGAGAAACGACAAGCAAGATGATTTCAGAAAAACCTGGAAAGACTTACATGAACTGATGCATAGTGAAATGAACAGAACCAGGATAATGTTGTACAGAGTAATAGCAATATTATTTGATGAAGAACTGTGAATGACTTAAGTTATTCTCAGCAATACAATGATCCAAGACAATCCCAAAGGACTAATAATGAAGCATACTGACTGAAGCATGATAATTTTCACTTTCTTTCATTTTCTTCTTTCATTTGAGTCTTCTACAAAATAACAAATATGGAATGTTCTACATAATTGCACATGTATAACCTATATGTGATTGCTTACTGTCTGAGGGAGGGAGGGAGGACAGAAGGGACGGATAAAATTTGAAACTCAAAACTTTAAATAAAAAGGTTAAAAAATTGAGGGGAAAAAGGTGCCAGAAACACACACAAAAAAGCTACCATTATAGCTTTAGATTAAAAATAAAATGTCACTAATACTGACATATGCATCACCAACTAATCCTTCATTAAAATCTACAAAACGTGATTTATAACTGTCAGCAGCATCTTAGGTTATATGATTAAAATCTTGCTCTAAAAGTCACCAAAGACAGTGTTTCACAGATTACCCAGATAATGTATGTTATTCACCAACATCTACAAAGTTTCAACTGAGACTCTGAGACAACTTTTATAAACCACTTCAACACAGTTCTGAATAAAGTCATAGTTTTGGATAAAAATAAATATCCAGGGACATCACAGCAACATAAATGTATATGTGTATGTATATATCTATATATATATGTATATATTATATATAAATGTATGTGTGTGTGTGTGTGTGTGCTGAGAAACCGTATATGTTTTGTTACAAAATACATGTGTGCTGAGAAATTTTTTACTGCCAAAATAAAGTCAATGGCAAGAAGATTAGGTAAACTACGTTTGTTTAAGAGGGCATATTTTTATGCAAAAAACAAGGAAACTGTTATTTTTGTGAAAATTAATGCAACAGAAAAAACCTGTGATAAAGTTTTATAAAATTGGTACCTTCCTGAAAAGCTCTGTGCCAAAATTCTTGACCTGAAGGCACCAAAGGCAAAGTTGACCAACCAATCAATCTAACACAAAGAGGGAAAATCACTTTTTTCTTTCCTTTAGATTTTCTTGGGGTAAAGAAAACTGCCATTCTTTCTGATACCTTCCTAGTTATCTAGCACTTTCCAAAATAAACTGGTAGTAAATTAGTCAACTAAATTGCTAACGTATCAGGCATTATGGGATAAAATGGGATATTTTGGGATGGGATAAAAATCTGATTTGTAATCACAAATTTCTAATTTGTTTATCCTCTAATTTTTAAAAAGGCATATATCCATTAATCTTCTCTTTTTCTTTTGTTAATATATGACTGTAAAGATATTATTTTCCCCCTGAGGACTGAAAAAATTTTGATAAGTTGTTTCATCATTACAATAATTTTCTGTCATGGTAATTGTTTCTATGATTTGTTCTTTGGACCACTCATTATTTAAGATTTCATTGTTTTAAGTCTTCATTTGGGTCTGAATCTTTTGTTTGTGGGTCTATAAAGGAAGTAGATGTAGCCACACCCAGAGAGCAAGGCCTCTTCCCTCTTGCATTGGCAGCCTGGTTAGAGTCACTGGCTCACCTACAGCTAGGCTGTGGCTGGTCTTAGACTCTTCCTCTGGGCTCTAGCCACTGGCAATGAAACTGAATCCCCTGCCGAAGGACATTAACACCAGAACTGAAGGATACTGCTGATCTGGGCCAAAATGGGAGCAGTCAAGATTCAGAAAGGGACTATTAGGTGACATTTATTCACATGGAACTCGGTTCCTGAAGAGACTGGTCAAAGCACAACAAACATACCAGTTTGTAGCTAAACTTCCCTGGATATAAAGTCATTTCATTAATAATCTAAAGATCTTAGTCTGAATGGCCACACTCATGTTAAAGATGAGTAGACTCAGGTTCCAAAAGTTTAAATAATTTGGACATGGCCACATAGAGGTGAGATGGATTTAAAATTGGGTCTTCCTGACTGGAAGTCTAGCATTTTACCAATTAGGCACATTTCCTAATTTTTACACATTCCCTGTTGTCACTCTATCTTATTCTTAATTCAACTCTGCTTGCTTAAGGATAAAATATCAGACTCCAATTGAATTTGAAATTTCTCAGAAACTTACATAACCAATTTTCATTAAGAAAAATTAACAGTAACTACCCAAAATTAAAATCTTTCCATTCATAAGTTTCATATTTAGTGCTGAGAACAAATACAAGGTTTGTTTGGTTTTTTTAATGACTTTCCCCAAAATTAGAAAATCAAAAGATAGAAATGTGCCGATATGAAAAGAGTCGTAACAGCCTCATGAGGAAGAGGGGAATTTAGACAAAAAAGTCCTCACATTCTGTGATCCATTTAACCTTTAAGTTAGAGTTAAGATGGAAGAAGATCTTAAGGGAATGCTTTCAATGCACTGAATAAATTCTTCAATTTAACAATGAAGGTTGAGATAATAAAAATACTTTATATTGAAATAGATAAGTATATTCACATGGGGGTAAGGAAATAGAAGACAAAAGGAGATAATGCCCATAACACCGGGTATAATTGACGGAAAGATTCATTATTCAACTGTTCAGTACAAAGCGAGAACAATGAGCTAGAAATTCATCTTTTAGAGGCAGAAGCTTACTTTTGATTTAAAGGTTTTTTAAGTCTTCATATTTTAAATAGATGATAAAAAATAGGTTTCAACTTCTAGTTTAGAATTTAGAACCGTTGCTATAGTAAACTTATGCATCTTAAAAGAAATAAAGTTAGGTAAGTGACCAAACATAATTTTTAAGGTAACATTTCTAAGATATAATTTTCCTAAATAAGTCTATTACAAAGTTTCCTCTCTATCACCTTTATCATTTTCTTGTAACTATTTTCCAACAAGAAAAAGTGTGATTTCACTTGTACAGGGAACTCCTGGAGGAGGAAATTTCCTCTAGCAATACAGATTGTCACCTTGTCTGCAACTTACTTAGAGAGTTTTCTAAGGCACAGAAGTTAAGGGATTTGCCTATGGTCACAAAGCCAATCTGTGTCAGAGGGAGGAAGCCAGGAAGCTTCAAGGTCAGCTGTTTATCCACTAGGCCAAGCTGACTCTCCTTCTACAACAAAGACAATTCAAATAATTTAAAATTTGTTTTATATTTCTAAATTATATGCATGAAAAAGCAAGTACATATAATATTGTTCCAAGGATTTACAAGAATTTCTCAGTTACTTATGTTCCAAATATTCACAATTTAAATATTTTGGAAAGTCCATGTCCATAGTTTTTCATTACAAATTGACACAAAGTTTTGAACACCTGATCAGGGTATCTTACTAAGAATCCTTTAGACAGACTGTGCATGGGCAAATCAACCAGGAGCAGGCAAAAAAGAACCAGGAAGGGTCTTGTATCCTTATTTGTCCTCACACTATCCAACTCTCCAAAAACTAAGGCAGAAAAGGGAGGCTCCACAAGAACCTGAGAAAGGCTCTTAATTGAATGCCATCGAGGATCACTCTTGTTTCAGATCCACTTTCACTCACCCACGTTTGGTGCTGTGTAATTCCTTCTCCTTCCCTCTCTCTCTCTCCTTCTCTCTCTTCTCTTTTTCTCGGCCTTTACGACGATCTCTTTCACGAGATCGGCTACGAGTTCTTCTATGGCTAGATCTTTCACTACTTCGACTATGGGAACGAGGACGAGGTCTTGACCTTGACCTATGGAAAACATGTAATATAAAACAAATCAGTTTGTTTTAACCAAAAGAAAAAATTATTCCTTAGTTTAAAAACTAATTGCAGTTTATCAGAAATTAAGAAACTCCATTAAACATGCACTTGTGTTAATGAAGTAGGATAATTTACAAATACACTGCATTTCAAGTGATGTAAGGTCTAAAAGCAGGATGGCTGACTGACATACATCCTTGAAAGACCACTCGATGCTCAGGAATAGTCCTTTCCTTCCTAATGTCACCATCTGGGACTCCTGTCCTCTCCTTCTTTGCTTTGGCTAGATGTTGCCTGGAACCAACATCACTGCTCCTAATTAATCTACACTTCTCTCGGGGAGGGTCCAGGGCAAAGGCTTCTATGATGGGTCTAGCAATGGCAGATTTGTGATGGAGAGCCAAGAGGAATGGATGGAGAAATGCTGAGGATCCTCCTACTTCCCCCTCTACGACCAGCTCACCTAGTCCTGGCACTAGTCTCCTTTGAAGGTTTCTTGGTCTCCGGACCATTTCCCTCCCAACACCAAGGCCATATCCTGTTCCTTTCCGCAAAACCATTACCTCAGATTCTGGGATAGCTTATCCAGCCCAGTCCAAATCTAGTTTTCTCCTAAACACTAATTACTCCAGTCTACTTTGAACAAAGACCTATCACTAACATTTAGAGATGTTTGAAGAGGATGTAAGGGGAGAAAAAAGGAAAATGGTAAGGATTGGGAATGTATAAAAAGGAGAATTTAATTGTTCTCCATTTTATCTTTGACTACTAACAATTACTAACTAATAACTTTTTAAAAAATCACAAAACTTAAAGAGCTAGGAATAAATCCATCTGGTCAGAAGCAACATGAGGTACTGACAATGGAAAAGGAAGAACAATCCGTCCATGGGGCCTTTCATTAGCAAAAGAAGAAAAAAAGCAAAGGTGGGGGGAGGTAACCAAGAACCTGCCAAAACCAAGGGTCCTTCAGAGCTAAAGCTGATAGGATACTGTCCTACCACAGCTCCTTGGCCCTTTCCCATCTCCTTAGCTACCACAAACCTCCACCCCCAGTGCTCGGTCTCATTACTTTTACCCCACCCTACTCGGATAGAGACTCTGGGTCTTGGGCCTCAGTCTGGACCTTCTACCAACAGCATTCATGTCCTGCTTGCCTTTTTCCTTTGTAAATTTATCTCTTAGTTTTGGACTATACTTAAGAACTTGTGTCTTTGCATACTAAATCTCAAGAATAATGACCCTCTGATCATCACTTCATCTTCTGCATATGCATGGACTCTCAGTCCATGTCGTCCTAAATTTGGTCAGTCCTCTGGCCACCACCTAAATACCCATTACAATAAACTGAGCACCCATAACCAGAAAATAAGCAGCAGCAACTTCAATAATAGTTATGGCTACTTCTCTGAGATAATCCACAGCATTTGTTCTTCCCAGGACCTGTGAGTCTGGGGTTTGAAAAGTGGAAAAGTAGAGAAAGAAGGCCTTATAACATGTGATACCATTTCAGAGAGTCTACCAAATTCTCTCAGGATGTGATAAAGTTAGCTTAAAAGATTAAAACATATTCAAAGAAGGTTTATTTAATTTTAGAAAACCCCAACTTAAAAAAATAGGAAAAAGATTTTGAGAAATAATTTTATATAGCTAGAAATAGTACCATTAATTTAATTACTATATGACTAACAAAGACTACTATTGCATCATTTTATCTAATAGGATTTTTATCTCATGGCTTTCACTTTATTAACTTCTCATTACAAACTTTTCACTAGGTGTGGACTTACAGAGCTGTTTTAGTAGGAACTAAATTAACTAGAATGCTTGAGGAATAGATTTGTTTAGCATTTTAGTCTTGTGAATAATTGAAAGTTAACTTATCCATATACTCTCTTGCATTAGCAAACAAAACAGAGCATGTCATGAGCTTGAATAATTCAGGATCTTTCAGTACTTCATGATACTTCTTCAGAATAACAGAAAAACTGAATACTAGCAAACGAGTATAAAAAGACTGAGTTGTGCTGATCCTAGGGCACACCCTAACAGATGCTCTTTTAAATCAGCCCCTGACTTAAACTTTAGGAACATAGTCATTTTATCTTAAAGTGCTCATGATGAACAAGTAGACCACTATGAAGATAATTATAGCTTACACATTGACATTAGTCATAGAGGATGGAGAAATAGAAAAGTTTTATGAAGAACTTGGTAAGATCGCACAATTTATGACAGATACGACTTGATCTTTGGTGACTTCAACAAAAAAAAATACAGGTAGTTAAAAATATGTGGAAAAATATGACTGTGGCTACTAAAATAAAAGATACCAAAGTCTGTCAATTACTTAGAAACCTTAATATTTTCTTTCAAGAGTTACTAGAGAAATTGCAACACCATCTGATTTACCCTGATTAAAAAGGCTCTTTGAAATGGACAAGATATGCTTTTTCTATTAACATATATAAAAGAAATTAAACCAATGTATAATGGTTACTACCATAAAGAAATCAAATATTATAACAGTAGGGAGATGTAAGAACAGACCACTGAAGTGGGACAGCACCCCTGGGACCCAATGCTGGAAACTGTTCCAGATTCTTCTTCTTCTCCTCCTCCTCCTCTTCCTTCCTCTCTCCTTTCTCTTCCCTCCTCTTCCCCTTCTCCTCCTTTCCTTGTCCTCGTCTCTTCTTCTTCTCCTTTTAAACACTGGATCTATGGAGAACTGGAATAAGGTTCCTAACAGTACAACAGTGGTAGACTGAAATGCCTGGGGATTTCCCCCTTGGCTTGGTGACATGTTCCATCACCCACCTCCATGATTCCATGCCTGGAATGCCCTTCCTACTCACTTCTACCTCCTCAAATCTCTCACTCCCTTTAAAGGCTAGTTCGTACGCTCCTTCCTACACAAGGCCTTTCTTGATTCTCCTAAAACCGCTCCCCACTGCTAATGGCTTTGCCCCCACAAATTGACTTGTATTTCTTTTATCTGTGCTTGTACGTGTACATGTTGCCTCACCCAACAGAATACAGGCTCACTGAGTTCAACGTTGCCTTTGAATCCCCAGCGCCAAGCAGTTTTGGGGATGTAGTAAGTAGGGGGCTTAAGTAAACGTTTTTAGATTGATACGTCACTAGTGATGTTGCAAAGCCCCACTGGGTGGACAACCTTATTTGGGATATAACTAATATAATAGTAACAGTTACTGTTCATACAGTGTCTATTACGTGCCAGGCACTGACAGGCACTTTACAAATATCATCTCCTATGATCTTTACAAAGACTCCGAGAGGCAGCTGCCATTATTACTCCCATTTCAGAGGTGAGGCAAATGAGGCAGAGAAAGGTTAAGTGACTTGTTCAAGGTCATCCAGCCAGTTGCAGGTTGTTGAGGTTGTTCTCCAATCCTCGTCCAGCTCTCTATCCACTGAGCTGCCCACCTTTCTGTATCGCCTGACAAAGCACAGAAACTGACACATGTGGGGATCACGGTGTCAGACTCAGCTAAACTAAACCATATCCTCACAGCATCTCTAAATGAAAAGTGAGCAAGCAGAAATGTCCATAAAGTGGAAGAAATCTACCATATTTATTCTAGGCATCTGTTTCTCACCATCAAAGAAGTTACATTTGGACTTCACTAGTTCCTTCTCCAGGAAATGTTGTAAAGTGCCAATAGCTCTTAAGATGAAATCAGCATGAGTGGCTGAACCTAACAAACAACATACACAGGAAATCTATGTCGAAATGATTTGCTTCAAAAAGTATATAGGATAGCATAGTATAGTACAGTATAGTATAGTATAATATAATATAGTATCGCATATATACAGAAAAGTATGCAGTTCTCAAGATTTTCTCCAAAGAAAGATTTCCAAAGAAGAAAAACAACCATAAGTGTTCATTTGAATTTTAAACAGATGACAATGAAAAATTTACTGAGTTACCACATTTGTTTCATCTCCAAAATATTTGGTGAGTTCGATCCAAACACATACTGAGGCTATCCTTGATGAAAATAGGAATATGGAACAGGGAACATAAGCATAAGCCTTGGACAAGTGCTACAACTGGGAGGTGAGCTCCACCCAGAGAAAGAGAATGGGCCACGCTGCATTCAGGAAATAGCTTTTAGTGGAAAAGTATTTTTAATGAGCTGAATTGTCTCATGTTACAAAAGCCCAGTTTCTTACCTCTAATACACTCCTTATAAAGCTAAAAATCATGAAACAACTTAGCCCAAAATATTAATATTACAAGTAATTCTAAGAGAAACATAATGGCAAATTAGGAATGCGAAAAGGATGAAGTATTCTAGACAAAAAAAATACATTAAATAAAAAACTACTGAGGACACATATAATTGGAAAAGGAAGCGAGTTAGTCATGCAGGAAGGAGAGCCAACAGATAGGCAATCCAAGTGGTATAGTGGTGTATAGTATAATATAATATAGTATAGCATATATACAGGTGTTATTGAAATAAAAACACAATATAAAGGTCTTAAGTGAATAAAGTAAGATTTCTATGGAAGATTTATGACAAAATCTAGACAAGAGTCCCATGGAATGAGAGATAGCAAAATCCTCTATAGTGGTGAAAGAGAAGAAGAAACCACAGATCATTCTACATATGAATTTATTTTCTTGGGAATGGTTTCTCAAAGGAGTCAAATTCATATGGCTGGTTAACTGAGGGTGCTAGTAGATGGGTTTGGATTAAATTTAGGTTTTATTGTACACTACAAAGCAGATATTCTCATTATGCTGTCGATCCCTACTTCAGTTTTAACTTACAAGGATTACTTGTCTATAGATATGGTTTTCTCATCACCTCACAGAACAATTGAGTATTACTCCCCCACACCACATGTTATCCAGAGAGAGGATAAATAACATCTCAGCTCACACAGCCTCTAATATTTTTAAAGTACAGGATAATGAAGTATCCAAAATCACTGAACTCTCTATTCTTTCCCTAAGAATTAGCCAAACCTCACGATCTCATCCCATCTACTTCATTCCAACTGTGTTGATAATTTTTAATTTCCCCTTTTATTCAACTTTATCATGCTGTTCTTCCTGGAACATGTGGTTAACTGAAGCCTGTTAGTACTGACTTCACCTGGGTAAGATCTGACTCATGGAATGAGAGAAATAAGGGCAGACTTGTGACATTTCTAAGATAAGAAACCAAATGAGAAGAACAAAGGAATACAGTACGTATAAAAATCTCCCACAAGATTTTATTTGCGGAATTATTTCCCCAACATCAAGCTTTTGGTTATCTTTGTGACTTGCAAACCCCTTCCCCTCAATTAGTCCACTGTGACCGCTTTAAAATGTAGCCCTGTAGTTCTGTAAAAGTAGGATTTTGCACTCTGTGTTTAAATCTGTAACTGAGTCTGTTTACTGATGTATTCTAAGTTAGAAGGAAGCATGAGATAGATAATGAATCTGTCTGCCTAGGCCTGCACAATGCCATGGCCTCTGGAAGACCATTCAAGGAAGAAGGTTCTCCCACAACAAAGCCAATGGCTCTTTTCCTTCTTCATGATGATGATGATGATTTGCACACATATATGTATCTGTATGTAGGGGGTATATATGTATACGCTTTACACACACACACACACACACACACACACACAAAATCACCGAACAATTTATAAGGGCCCCCAAGTATTATGACTCTAAGCAAATACAAAACATTGTACTGCAATGTCTCCTGATGCAGCTGTTTGCTCTTTCTTATGACTGCTCACATTACAGGTGACTTAAAATAATGGTAGCTCACCTCAGTGGTGAGAAACAGCTTTGCATGGCCTCAGAGTCAGAATTCCTGGCTGAATTCTTGGGTTCAAGCCCCACCTCCTGCACATCCTGGCTCCGTGATGCTAAACAATCACTTGGCCTCAGGGAACTCTAAAACTGGAAGTGCAGAGTGGGCACAAATCTGTATTTGTGGAAGGTCTTGCCTCACTGGGGGTATTTTCTATATCAATAAAATCATAGGTTCAAAAAAAATTTTTTTAAGTTTACAAAAGACATTCTTTTAACTGTCCTGTGAAGCACGTGAAAGAGTAGTATAACCCCCATCATCTAGATCAGTGGTTATCAATCTTCCTAATGCCGCGACCCTTTAATACTCGTATGCAGGCATACCTGCATGTGGGAGGACCTGCCTGGAGATGGATAGAGGAGCGGTGTCTCGGTTCCTAAAGACCATCAGAAATAAGTGTTTTCCGATGGTCTTAGGCGACCCCTATGATCCCTGTGAAAGGGTCATTTGACCCCCAAAGGGGTTTGTCACAACCCACAGGTTGAGAACCGTTGGTCTAGATGAATTAACTGAAGTTGAAAATGTCTAAGTGACTTGCCCAGAGCCCCCAGCCAGTATCAGAGACACACTGGAACCAAAACTTCCCCTGCCTCCAAGCTGAGCCCTCATTCTGCTGTTCCCCTGGGGGTAGAACACCTCGAGCTAGGAGAAGGTTTGCTTGCTAGGGCTCCAGGGACTGTACCTGCATCAGTGGCCGCTCTGAGCTAGAATAGTATCTATGATAGCAACTCCGCCTACATTGTTAAAAAATAGAAGAAAACTGCTATACCTGGAGAAAGGGTTTTGGAATTTGCAGGAAACTCTCCTGAGAACTTTCAATGGCTCTGAGCAAAATACAGGCCCTTGGCCGTTTAGAGACATCTCGAGTAATGATGATGATGAAAATAATAATGCTAATGATAATACCTGCAATTTTTATAGCGCTTACTTTACCATGTGTCGGGCAGCTATAAGCGCTTTACAAACTAACTCATTTTATTCTCTTAACAAGCTTGGGAGTTAGGTGCCATTATCGTTCCTACATGATGAATGAGGAAACTGAGGCAGACAAGTTACGTGACTGCCCCAAGGTCACAATGCTAGTCAGTGTCTGAGGTGAGGACTTGGCTCTTTCCCTCTGCAGAGGCTTCCTGGATGCCGTGAGACTTAATGCCACTCTGTAAACCCTCATGTTCTAGATCACCTATCTTGGCCACCCCCAAAAAAGTTTGAAGAAAAAATATGGGTGAAAAAAATCAGGCCTCAATGCCTCATTTAGAAAAATTACTACTGCTGGGCAGGGCTGCACGTGCCTGCACACCTGGGTACAAGGGAAGCTGAGGAAGGCAAATCTCTGGAGCTCAGAAGTTTCGCATTGGCATGGTAAGCACCAGGGATTGGGGTACCAACAGACTACTTAAGGAGGAGTGAACCAGCCAGGGAAGAAATGGAGTCTGTCAAAATCTGTGCCCATCAGTAGTGGGATCAAGCCAACTAGTAGACCCCGCACTTCAAATCATGGTGAGATGATGAGACTTAGTCTTATGAAAGGAAAAAAAAAGTATTCTTAAGTGTTTTCAGTGAATCACCAAGTTGATTATTTTTGAAGTGAACACAAAATCAGACGCCAATTGCAGTAAAACAATGATTTAGGTTTTATGCCGCCATAAAACCGGATGTTAGTTCAAATTTCTTTACTCAGTTTTAATATATTTTCAAATAAAATTCAACAACAATCTGACAGCTTTGCCTATTTTTTCTCATGACAGTGATTCTTTTAGAAATCACCACGGAAAAAATGTGATGGTGAAGGACTTCCTCACACAGAAGTCATGGAGGGCAGAGAGTACCAGATAAACATCAGAGAAGTACTTCATGTTTTATCCCTGAGAAACAGACTTTTCTAGAAAAATCAAGAGGAACCTCAAAAGAGTTCAAAAGCAATGTGAAGGTCTTCGATAAGCATTTTATCAAAAAGTGATGAGAGCAAAAGATCAAGACATCCTATTAGACCACATAAATGCTTCCAACATAGATAGAACAGAATGAATCCATATAATTCAATTCATAAAATGAACTATTGCTTTCATAATATTAAGTTTTCAAACCAGCTAATAAATATAAAAACATGTCATCAGAAGAAATACTCTCTTTTGGTCAATCAAAAACAAACAGCAATAATGGCCTCAGGAACAAAATCCTAATAACTAAGAACATTTATTATAAAACGAACTGTCTCTCTACATTAAAATGGTATGTCAAAATAAACTAGCAAGTTAAGAGTCATGTACAAATAGGTTCTGTTCCAAAGATTCATTGGTAAATAAGTTATCTGGAATTCAGAATGTATTTTCCCAAGGAAAAATATTATCCGTGCCTCTTAAGTCCCAGGCCAACCAATCAATCAACAAGCCTGGATTAAGCACTTAACTATGTGTCAGGAACAGTGTTAACACCACCACAAAGGGAAACCTATTTAACTCATGGCATTACTGAAATGCAGCACTAACAGCACAAGTTCAAATGGACCTAACAAACAGAAAACTCTATTCACTGAAAAACATAGTCAAGGTGATCCTGCTGTATTTGGGACTGAAGATTCAGAGTTGGAAGGGGCCTTCGATGCCACGAAGCCCGATTCTCTCCTTTTAGAATAAGGAAGCCGAGGCCCAAATGATGAGGTGACTTGCCCAAGGTCACATAGGCAGTAAGAAATCACACTGGGGGGGGGGGGGG
>JAQQSU010002842.1:0-14552 GCA_028627135.1 Pseudochirops cupreus
GAGATTTTATTTTTTGCTTTGGACCTCTAATTCTGGGGAATTCCTAGTCTGGAAATTCCTTGCACATATACAAATTGGCAACTTGTCTTAGAGAATTGACTGGGGCGCTGAGAGGTTAGGTAATTATTCCATGAACATACAACTAGTTTTATTCAGAGACAAGATTTGAATGTGCACCCTCCTGACTCCAAAGTTCACGGGTCATAAGCCTAGAGTTGGAAAGGACCTCAGAGGCCGTCTAGTCCAAGCACTATCATTGTGCAGGTGAGACCATCAAAAACCAAGGAGGCCGAGTGAGGGACTTGTCCAGTGTTACATGGGTGGTAAACATCAGAAGAGAGAGTTGAACTCGAGGCCTCTGATTTGATTCTAGAGTTAGCATTCTTTCCACAGTGTCATATTGTCTTACTCTATTTAAATAAAAATAAGAATTCTTTTCTGGTTGACCCAGAACGTCCTTCTATCGGCTCATGAAAATTGCATAAACCTCCCGTGTTAGGCTTTATTTTGTCTCTTCATCGGTACTTCAAAGCTTGCACTTTGTCCCCATTTTAGTTTTTGTTTTCCCTCCTTCAGTGCTTCAAGGTACTCAGTTTCTTTGGTATTCTCCTCACTGATACAGATCATAACACTTCTTTGCATTAGTTGCTGTAAAATAAAAAAAAAATCATTCCCTGGCATCCATCCTTCTGGGGATTTTGGCCATCTCAAAACATAACAAGGCTGGTGGTCAGAATGCAGACATGCAATCTCTCACTGGACATCTTTTAAAATTACAGCTTTGAAAGAAAAAAAGATTTAAAAAAGTATTTCTGGCTGACCAGTAGTATTTGTGATCTTGCGTTCTCACCCAGTAGCAAGTGGAGAGGAAATGAGAGAAAGCCAAGTTGATTAGTTGATTCATAGGAGCAGTGATGAGGATTAAATGGATGGATTTTCCACAAGGACTACATGAATCCCTAGAATAAATGACACAAGAAGTAAAAAATGAAACAAAGTCTCTGCAGGAAAGAATTAAAAGAAGAAAAAGTAGCTTAGAAGAGAAGGCATTAAACTTTACCTAAAAATATGGACTCCCTGTTAACTAGAATAGATCAAAGGGAAATAAATGATTTTATGAGAGAGAAAGAAATGTAAGGGCAAAATCAAAAGATTTTGAGGAAGAAAATATAAAGTATCTGATGTCAGAAATTACTGACTTGGATAACTGGTCACAATGAGACACTTTAAGTACCATTCAAATCCCTGAAAACTAGGATTAAAAACCAAACAAACATGTATATATGTGTGTGTATGTATGTATGCGTGTATACATATACACACACACACACACACATATACATATATATATATACATTTATACACATATATGTATGTGTGTGTTTCAAGAGATCATAAATGAAAACTGACCAGATCTATTAGAACTAGACGGAAAAATAAATCTAGAAAAAATCCATCAATCACCTCTTGAAAGAAGTCCCAAAATGATGTCTTTGGGATGTCATAGCTGAAAACTAAAGCTTACCACATCAAAAGAAAAAAATATACTACAAACATCCAGAAAGAAGCACCTTCAAGAACTATAGTCAGGATTACACAAGACCTGACAACTTTTACTTTAAATGAAAAGGGGTCTTGGAATTTGATATTCTAAAAGTCAAAAGATATAGATTTAAGTAAACTTAACTTGCAAAGGTGGGGGGGAAATGGACATTTTTTTTTAAAAGATGAAGCATTTCTGAAAATAAAATAAAAGTTATGTTTTGAGATGCTCAAAATGTATGAATTTGGAAACAAAAACATATGAGTAGAGAGAAACTTAGGAAAGTAAATTTACTTGACCAATTGGAAGGAGCTATATAATTATACACTGCTAACATTCTAAAAGAGAGAGAAGAAACAAGTGTCCCTTCAGAACATTAATATCTTCAAATTGTATTTATGGAGTTAAATAATAAAATGAGAGATTCTGGTGGTAGGGGTGCAGAGAAAATTGGTTCTTCTTTGAGGATTTAAAATGGGGAAAAGAAAGGTGGGTAAAAAGAAAATACTAGGGTAGAGATGAGGAAAAAGGGAGTACAACTTGCTGTTTTTTACAGTTGGGGCACATGAGAAGTATATGCAAACATGTAGGTGAGGGGAAAATAGGCATTACATGAATTTCACTCTTATCTGAAAAAGAAAGGAATATGGACCACATACAATATAGTTTAATGTAAGAATATATAAAAGTCAACAGGGAAACAAGTGAGATTTAGAAGTGAGGTCATTAAGAAGAAGGAAGAGAAGGAGTAGTCACAAGCGAAATAAACTTTCTGATCCTGAAGAAGAATTAAAAGGGGAGAAAGGAAGGAAATAGAAGGGAAGGAGAGGACAAATGAGGAAAGGGGAAAAAAAGGGACTTATAGGTGTGGGGCTTAGATCAGCTCTTAGGTTACTGGCGAATCAAACAAATTGAGGTATACAAATGTAATGGGATATTCTTGTACTGTAAGAAATTATAATAGAGATAATTTTAAAGGATTCTGGGTAGTATGAATTGATATAAAAATGAAGTTAGCAGAACTAGGAGACTGAATTGAACAAGAGAGCAGCATTGAAAAGAAATTCAACTTTGAAAGACCTAAGTACTTTGACCATGTCTCCAGAGGACCTCTGATATTGTATGTTACCCTTCTGTCGACAGAATGGTGATGGACACAAGGTAAAGGGAGAGGTATGCATTTTTGGACATGATCACCATGTAAACTCATTTTGTTGGACTGTAGTTATTACAATTTTTTTTCTTCTTTTCTCCCGGTTTTAAATGGGGGGAAGGGAGGTGGGGAAGTATACAAGGTCAGCAATAGTGATAAAACAGAACCATTTTAACATTTTAGAAGTGTACAAAAGACAGAAGGAACTTCAGACGGACATAGAGATAAACAGGACAGTTGTGAAAATAATATAGAATTTATCATATGCTTTTTTAAAAGCAGGTGGTATGAAATATGGATTTCCTGTTGTATGTATCCATTACTGTTATTCTTTCTTAGTGTTTAAGTTCAGAATAAAAATAATTTTTTTCAAAAAAAACCCATTATGTTGTTGCTAAAGGAGCAAATTTCAGTGATTACATAACCAGGCTCAAAACCCTGGCATCAACTTTCCTGTCTTTTACTCCTGGAACTTACTTTGTTTTAAATATTTTCTATACTTGCCTGTTGTTTATCTTATGTCATCTTGCTCCTTCTGACTTCTACTACCACCACCCTAAATTAGGTCACAATAACCTTTTATCTGGTTTAATTTAATAATCTCTTCCTGAGTTCTCCACATTCATTCTTTGCCCTTTCCAGCGCCCTTCAGATAGTTGCCAAAGTCATCTTTCTGATGCATTTGATTTATTTCATTCCCCTCTCAGACTCTCAGTGACTTGCCATTGCTGCTAAAATAAAAATATTAATTCTTTATCCTGGCATTCAAAGCCATTTGTAATTTTTCTCTATGCTACTTTTCTGGCCTTAA
Source organism: Pseudochirops cupreus (assembly GCA_028627135.1). Lineage (NCBI taxonomy): Eukaryota > Metazoa > Chordata > Mammalia > Diprotodontia > Pseudocheiridae > Pseudochirops > Pseudochirops cupreus. The sequence goes on from JAQQSU010002842.1 coordinate 3,508, forward strand.
TGAACACTCTTTCTTATCAGTTAGTAAATCAAAGCATTTATTAAGCCCTTGCTGTGTTTCAACAAGTATGCTAAATTCTAGGGATTCAAAAAAAGGTGAAAACAAGCCTTGTCCTCAGGGAACTCACATACCCAAAGTGGAAACAAGATGCAAATGAATAGTTACATATAAGATATATGGAGCATAGATGAAAGGTAATTGCAGAAAGAAAGGCATTAGCAGGTGTTGAAGGGGGAAGATGTCGGTGAGAAGGGATGAGAAAAGGCCATTTGCAGTTTGTTGGATTTAAGCTGAGTCCTGAAGGAAGCCAGGAAACAGAGAAATGGGAGGAGATGGGGAGAGATCATTTCTCACACGTGGGACAGCTAGTGAAAATTCAGTTGGGAGATAGAGTGTCCTGTAGCAGAAATAGCAAGTAGACCTGTGTAACTAGAACATAGCACATGGAGAAGAGTAATGTCTAAGAAGACTGGAAAGTAGGAAGGAACCAGGTTATGCAGAGCTTTGAATGCCAAACAAAGGACTTTATATTTAATCGCAGAGCTAATAGGGAGCCACTGGTATTTATTGAGTTACTGGGGTGACATGGTCATGCCTGTACTTTAAGAAGATCACTTCAGCAATTGAGTAGAGAATATATTGGAGTGGGGAGAGGCTTGAAGCTATTATAACAGTGTAGGCAAGATGTAATTATTAAATAAACCTAAAAAAGTAATTGCTCATATTTCTCTGGATAAAATTCCTTAATCTCCTATGGAGAATTGTTTATTAAAATTACTGAATATATATTTTATTAACAAATGAAATCAATAATAAAATAGATAATGATTTATAATATTTTGGCTATGAGAAGGACCATACCTAAATTCATCCCAAAGCCTCAATATAAAGCAGATGTCTTTTCTTCACTTCTAGAAACACAATTTTACCATTCAATCTACTACAGATGCTAATTAAAGTCTCTCAAGAATTTTCTTCATATTTCTCAAGATAAAAGTTAAATTCAGTCACTCAGGAAAAAAAATTATATTAGTCCTTTTTCTTCATCCTTTCTTCAGGCATTGTAAGAAACCCTTTCCTGAATACCTGTCGACTGCCATGTCCTTATAGACTCTTAATAGAATTCTTTTTAAAATGATTTTTCATAATATATCAATTAAGATAGTTTCAGCAAGAAAGGACTTTCTCCATTCTTTTTCTCTGTATTCTCCACAGTTTATCTCATTGCTCCTCAAAGGTAAAGATAAAATACATTACTTCTGATTACCTTAGGAGAAGCACATTATAGATAGAGTTACAGTAGGCACTCCCAACCCAACTACCTTTTCTGCAATATTCCATTTGGCTCTTAAAGATGGTATAACCAGTTATAACCTCTATGGAAAAGTTCAAGAAAACAGATATTACCCCATGTTCAGGAAATACCAAGCAGACCAGTGTATCTAGAATGTAGAGTGCATGAAAGACAATAATGAAAAGTAATATTGGAAGGGTAGGATGAAGTCTCATTGTGAAGTGATTTAAATGCCAAGCTGAAGAGTTTATATTTTAGATACACAAAGTACTGTTATTGGGGATACTCAATGAAATCTGGGTGAATCAGTGAATAGAGTGTCGAGCCAGGAGTCAGGAAGACTCCTCTTCCCGACTTAAGATCTCACCTCAGTGACTTAGCCCTGTTTGCTTCAGTTTCCTCATCTGTAAAATGAGCTAGAGAAGAAAATGGCAGAGCTCTGCAGTATCTTTGCCAAGAAAACTCCAAATGAGGTCATGAATAGTTGGACACAACTGAAAAATGATCCAACAACAATGAAACCTAGAAAGAGCTTTGTTATATAGAATACATCTTTATGAAATGTAGTAGAGGGAAAAAGAGTGATGTATAAGAGAGGCATGTTTTGTGTATTATAAAAATAATTTAATTCATTACCCTTCCTCTTGCTTCCAAAAAGTTCAGAATCTGGCTTGTGGTTGATTACACTAATATTTCTGTGCCTTGGCCTGACCTTTCAAAGGAGATACATGGTATCCTGGTTGTTTCCTCCTAATATAGGTCAAATCTAATATGATAGCAAAAGTAATTTAATCAAAAGCTTCCAAACATCCATTTAACTGATTTCCTTTCTTTTTTTGTGTGGAGACAATTGAAGTTAAGTGACTTGCCCAGAGTCATGCAACTAGCAAGTGTCTGAGGTCAGATTTGAACTCAGGTCTTCCTGACTCCAGGGCAGATGCTATATTCGTGGTGCCATTTAGCTGCCCCTTAACTGATTTCTAAACTCCATCCATTGACCTATTTATTTTAATCATTATTCAATTCAACAAAATTCTGGTATGACAAAATAATTTGAGTGCTTTCTTAAAAGCCATTGTGACAGTACCTATACTCTTGTATGTCCACTTCCTCATCTTTAGTTTATAGCTGTCATTGCTTGATATTTGCACTTTGTTCTATTTTTATATTGTCCTTTAATTGTCAGTTTCATTGACAGCCTTACAGTAGGAAAGGATTTCCCACACTTTCTGTGATCAGAAATGATCTCACAGAATGTTCTTTCTCTAGTAACAATTGTCTTCTCCATAAACTAGGATCCATCGGCGGGCTGTTTTTTGCAGTAGGAATTGCCCAGTATGCTCTACTAGGATACTTCATTCGCTCCTGGAGAACACTTGCAGTTGTGGTTAACCTGCAGGGAACGGTGGTCTTTCTCTTGTCATTGTAAGTTTATTTTCTTTTTCTTTAATTTTAACTTAATACATTATAGCAGGATCTTAAGAAGATGAACACTACAAGGAGCTTGCCTTGCTTGATGAAGAAGTAATTCTTTATCTGTTCTCTAATACTTTGCAGCTTTTGGATAGATGATTAATGTATGCATTACACAGATGTTTGTTGTTTAAAATGAGCTCTTCATATATATATATATAGAGAGAGAGAGAGAGAGACAGAGAGAGAGAGAGAGACAGAGAGAGAGAGAGAGAGAGAAAGAAGCATAGATAGAGAGATAAATGCATAGGTAGATAGAAGGCTAGAGAGATACATAGATCAAAGGAGAGAGCAAGAGAATTAGAGGGGTAGATAGGATAGATAAATGCATAGATAGATGGATAGATAGATAGATGGATGGATGGATAGAAGGATAGATATAAAGCTCTTGATATAAAATTCATATTACAGGATTGTGAAAATAGGGAACTAATTTGTTTTATATAACTTGAAACCAAAAGAAGCAGCATGTTGTAGGGGATAGGGGCATAGCTTTGGAGTTAGGAGAACCTGGCTTCAAGTACTGCCTTGACACATTAGACAGGTCATTTAACCTCTTGATGTTCTAGGCAATTCTCCATTCCTATAAGCTACAGAGCTGCTAATCTGCTTTTGTGGAGGGAGTATCCACAGTAGGAGTTTCCTTCAGGTCTGAACATTATTCTTCATTCCCCCCAAAAAAGATAAATAAAAAATAATAAGTACCCGAAACCAATGATTTTTTTAGATTAGGTTATGTTGTGTCATCTGGTAGCATCTATTGGTGAAATGTGAGTTTTAGATGCTGAGGAAGAATGTTGAAAAGCGAGCATTGCTAGAGAACATGGAAGGACTCTTCCTGGCTGTAGATGAGATCGTAGATGGAGGGGTAATTCTAGAGAGTGACCCCCAGCAAGTGGTACACCAAGTAGCATTATGGGGTGAAGATGTCCCCCTTATCGAACAGACTGTGTCTCAGGTACTGCGATTGGCAAACGAACAGATCAAGTGGTCGCTGCTTCAGTCAAGACTCCATTACCTGCCCTGCTCCCCTCATCCCTCCCCAAGCCATTTGTCTACCGTGATGCCCCCCCCCATCCTCATCCCTCTTGCACTGCACTGATGGTCTCAGGGCCACTTCAGGGGACTAAGGGCCTTCTCTTCTTCTCACCACTTTTCTTTGCCTTCTCTCCTCTTCCCAAAATTATCCTGAAAACCAAAAACTAGGATTGAACAAAGTGAAGGGTTATGTCCTTTCCAGCTTTCTCATCTCTCCTATCATTCAAGCCGTGATGTTTCTGGAAGTTACCCAGACCCTAGCAGAGCTGGGAACAGAACAGGGGAATTCAGGCCAAAAACAATTGTAGTAGTTAAATTAGGGGATGTATAAGCCATAGGATTTGCAAGTATGGAAGAAATTCAGGTGATCTGAGGGAGGGAGAGCAGCAAAGGGCAGCTAAGGGGTGCAGTGGATAGAGTACCCAGCCTGAAGTCAGGAAGACTCTTCCTGAGTTCAAATCTGGTCTCAGACTGGTAATATCTGTGTGGTCTGGGCAAGTCACTTAACCCTGTTTGCCTCAGTTTCCTCATCTGTAAAATGAGCTGTAGAAGGAAATGGCAAACCACTCCAGTGTCTTTGCCAAGAAAACCCCAAATGGGGTGATGAAGAGCCAGACAGGACTGAAACAACTAAACAACAAAGAGAGAGCAGCAGTAGAAGGAAGGTTATGGAGTCAGCAAAGTACTGTGTTGTACGATTCCCAGAGCCATAGCTCAAAAGATACACCATGTTATAAACCTGACCTTCTTAAACCCATCTGTATCAAAGAGTATTTTGCTTCCCTATGAGCCCAGAGCTTGAATTTTTTTATAATGAAAGTCAACATCAGAAATAGGATGATTTTTTGGTAGCCAACTTTGCTGGAAAGTGTTTTACGTGTAATAATGATCTATGTACATAAAGTGCCTTAAGGCTTGAGTAACACTTTATATATGTTTACTCATCTGACAAAAATGACTGATATTTCTGTAGAGTGTCATTAAAACTTCATTAACTCAGGATCTCTGTGTGTTTCAGTTGAGATGAACTAAAGTTTAACATTCTGTAATCTGTGGGGGGAGGAGGAAGGGGCACATAAGGACCACAATAATAGGCCAATAAGAATGAAAGAAAAGCATTTAAGCTGTAAGAGAACTTTTCAAACACTTGAGAAACTTTCCTTTGAATGCGATGAGTGTGCTAGTGAAGAAGGCCCTTATTTCTTTAAATCTGGCGATATTTTGTGAATCATATATTTGCATTGTGTATTGCAGAAGTGTACTTGAAGCTTCAGTTCTTAGCTGCCATCACCCTTCCTCCTTCCCTCTTCCTTCCTCCTCTTCTCTTCTCCTTCTTCCTTTTTCTCTTAAGGATCCCATCCCTTTCTTTGGCTCAATACATGGGATTTCCAAATTTTTATCTATACATGATTTTCTTCTAAAACTTTAGTCCTAACTACCTGCAATTAATTCTACTATCATGTCCTCCTAGCCCCTCAGATGACACATCTATTCTCCCTGCCCCCTGCAAAAAAAACAAACCTCTGTTCTTCTTACTCACTTCTTCATTTCTGATTCTAGCAGCACCATCTTCCAAATTATTCAGGCTTTTTTTTTCTTTTTGGAGGGGGGAGGGCAGGGCAATTGGGGTTAGGTGAGTTGCCCAAGGTGTAAGTGTTAAGTGTCCAGGGCCAGATTTGAACTCAGGTCCTCCTGACTCCAGGGCCAGTGCTCTATTCACCATGCCACCAAGCCACCCCATACTCAGGCTTTTACTTAGCCTATATGCTATCTCTGACTCTTCTTCCCTTTCTCTATACTCCAAATCCTGTAGACTCTGCCTTGGGGATCTCTTGCTTCTTCTCTTGCCTCCACCTGTCTGCTCACACTGTAGCTGCCCTGGCCTCCTTGCCTGGTGTTAACCTAACTCATTTGGGATAGTCAATAATCTAACCCACTTGAGATAGTCTCCTAGCTGGTTTTCCTTATTCCAGTCTCTTTTCTCCAATCCGTCCCTTCACACTGCTTCCTAGTCCCTTTCCTAATGCATGCTTTGATCTCAACACTCACCCACCCAAAAATCTTCAGTGGCTGCCCTTTGCCTTATAAATAAAGCAGAAACTTCTGCCTTTAGCATGGCAAATGTTCCACTTCACATTCTCATAAGTTTCAGCCAAACCAGATCTCTGTCCATTTCCATTTCTTGGTCTGCTTACCTCTTGCTTTGTGCTGTGTTCATATCATTCTCCCATGACTGGAATGAACCTCATTCTACTGCAATCCTTTTCTTCCATCAAGACCCAGCTTGGGCACCCTCTCCTAATAATACTGCCTTCCATGACACCCTCTCCCTTTTTCACCTCACCTAGGTGCAAGTGGTCTTTTCTCCCAACAATTTCTCATAGCCCTTTCTTTGCCTTTTCTTCCCTGCAGCTATCACACAACTTTATTTCTATTCCTGTGCTTATCCTTAGACTTGTAAACTACTTGAGACAGGATTTATGGGATATTTCTCTCTGCATCCCATCATCCATCACAGTACTTTACATAGTCAGGCTGGTTGAATTTAGTTGACTCTAGCAAAGTGCTTGTCTATAAGGGACTTTCACTAACTGAGACCGACCTTTCCTTTTATATCTCCTTATCCCCACCAGTTAGTTCTAAATCTGTGATCATGTGATCTTATAATAAAGGATTTCCTTTAATCCATTGCTTTTTAAAATTTAGAGCACAAAGGACAAATTAGGGAAATATGAGATTAACTTCAATGCCAGTTTTACATGTTACTTGTAGAGACTGGGCTGGTGATTTCAATGATGGAGGAAACTTCCAGGTGATGAAATTCTTTCTACCAATCTGGGTCCATACCTTCTCTGCAGTAACTAGGATCAGAGAGCTGCCTAGATAGAGCATGAGAGATTAAGTGGCTTGCCTGGGATTCCACTGCCATTGTGTGTCAGAAGCACAGATTGATATCAGGTCTTCCTGGTTCCTAGGCTAGCTCACTACAGACTAGACCATAACAGCCTCTCTATACCATGTAATAGCTTATGTCTTTCAATAGCCTCAATAAATTTCTTGATGTCATATTTATTTTTATTTGTAGATAATGTTTTTGTGAAAGAAAGTATAAATAAAAGACCTTAATTATTATGAAATTTCCAAGTTTTTTGTGTAGCTTTGTCTTAACCCAATTGTGATCACCTTTGATCTTTTTAAGACGAAACTATATTTAATTGTCTTGAGCATAGTATCCCTAAGGGCCAGCCTAGCACAGAAGGGCTCATCTCCGTTAGGTTGGCCACTAAATGGTGAATTCTTTGTCCATTGCAATCCATGAAACAAAAATAGCCCTGGCCCTGTGCTTTCAAGTTTTGGAAGAAGTGCTAAGAATTGCATATAATTTACATAATCATTACATTAACTATAATTAATCTATCTGAAACCTTTGTCCGCTAACCCAAAAAATGGACATTTTTTGTAAGGAACTGAATCTTATCAATGTCAATAGTTCCATGATAGACATCATCAAAAGACAAAGGAAGTTTTAGGTAAAAGTAAGGATGGTTCTTGGATGCTTTTTGGAAAGGCAAACAGAGGAGCTGATGGATTTGTGTTTTATCACCCACCCATGCAATATGAAACACAATTTCATGGAATACTTGAATATCTCATCTTGCAGTGTTCATGAAGAGCAAATGTAAAAATACTAGTTAATGTTTATATAGTACTTTAAGCCCAATATTTCATTTGGACCTCCCAACCTGTGAGGTACATACTAAAATTACTATTATCATTCCCATTTTTCAAGTATAGAAACTGAGGTTCAGAGGAAGTTTACAGAAATTGATGATGATCACGTAGCTAGCAATTGTTATAAGTGGAATTCAAACCCAGTTCTTCTTGATTCCAAGTCTGGTACCTTTTCCACTATTCCACACCATTTGGATTCTTCCTGAAGAATCTGCTGCTGATCTCTTGCAAAGGATGAAAAATTAGAGAAATTCTACAATGAACATGACAACAGTCTTTAGACTAGGGATTCGGAACCTGGGATCATGAACTTTTAAAAATTTGTTTCTCAAAATTGGTTTCCCATTTAATCTCATTTATTTTATATTATGCATTTTTGAAAGTACTCTGAGAAGGAAGGGGTATACAGGCTTCCGCAGATTGCCAAAAGGGTCCATGACACTGAAAAGGTTAAGAACCCCTGGTCCTAAACCAAGTCAGCATATACTTTGATATTCTAAGACGTCCATGCAAAGGTTAGCACAGGAGAGGAAAGTGAAAATATATTGGAAAATATGGCTCAGATTTGAGAAATGAAAAAGGTCAGAACCTTGGAGACTATACAGAAGCTTCATGCTTTGAGATTATGAATAATTTTTTTCCAGAAGACAGTCAGAAGGAACAGGACATGATGAGCACAAAACATCACAAAAAAAGGAAACGTACCCTTTACCATTTTGTTACCATCTGCTGGCTATTCTCTAGATTACTGTTGTCTCTCCTAAGATGTGGCACAGAGTTAGATTAGATTGGAGATCTCCTCCTGTCTAGATTCTCCAACTTTGTCATTTCCTGGTCCAGTTGATCCAATATTCTAACTTGTTGAAATCTTTTTGAGTTTCAGTTCTGGTATCCATTATGTTAACTGCCCCTCTCAACTTTGTGTAATCTGCAAATTGAGAAGCAGCCCATCTATGTGGTCATCCGTGACATTGATAAAAATATTAAATGTCATAAAACAAGCACAGATCTATGGAATACTCGATTGGAGGGCTTGCAAGTTGATATAGAATCATTGTATAGCCAGTCTTTGGTTCTAGCCATTCAACCAGTTCTAAAATCCACCGTCATCTAATTCATATCTCTCCATCTTTTGCACAGGAATAATATAAGACACTTTGCTAACTGCTTTCCTAAAATCTAGGTAAAGTCTAATCAGTAAGATTTTATTAATCATCTACTATGTGCTGGGCATTGTGCCAAATTCTAGGGATACAAAGAAAGGCAAAAAAAAAAGTCTTTGCTCTCAAGGAACTAGGTCTAATAGTAGAGATAATATGCAAACAGCTGTTTAAAAATAAGCCATATATGGGATAAGTTGAAGATAATCTTCAGAGACAAGTCACTAACATTATGGGGGATTTAGAAAGGCTTCTGGAGCAGTGAGGTGGTACCATCATGCATAAAGCACCTGGCCTGAAGTCAGGAAGACTCATTCTCATAAGTTCAAATCTGGCCTCACTTTCTAGCTGTATGACTTGGGCAAGTCACTGAACCCTGATTGCCTCCGTTTCCTCATCTGTAAAATGGACTGGAGAAGGAAATGGCAAACCAGTCCAGTATCTTTGCCAAGAAAACCCCAAATGGACTCTCAGAAAGAGTCAGACACAACTGAAAATGACTGGACAAATAAAGAGAGGCTTCTTCCAGAAGGTAGGATTTTATCTGGGCCTTAAAGGCAAGCACCGAGATTGAAAATGAAGAGTGGAAGAATTCCATGCATGGGAGACCATCAGTAAAAATGCCTGCAGATGAGAAATGGAGTATCTTGTGCCAGGAACGACAAGGAGCCTAGTGTCCCTGGATTCCAAAGTATGTGGTAGGAGATTTGAAAGTTAGGAGGGACCAGGTTATAAAGGGCACTGAATGCCAAGAAAGGCTTTTCTCTTTGATCCTCAAAGCAATAGGGAACTGCTGAAATTTATTGAACAGAGGGATGACCTGGTCAAGACCTATGCTTTTAGGAAATCAGTTTGATAGCAGAGTGGAAAATGGACTGGAATAGGGAGAGACTTGAGGAGGGGAGAGCAATCAGCAGACTTATGTGTGAGGTGATAAGGATCTGCAGTAGGAAGCTGGCAGGGTCAGAGGAGAGAAGGGAGTGTATATAAGAGAAACTGTGGAGGTAGAATGATAGAACTTGGCAGCAGATTGGATATAGGAGGTGACAGTGAGCCAGGAGTCAAGGATGGTTGTATTGACATATTGATTATGTTAATTGTGTTTTTTAATTGATCTAAATTGCATGATGTGGGGTGGCTAAGTGGCTCAGTGAATAGAGCATCAGCCCTGGAGTCAGGAGGATCTGAGTTCAAATCCAGCCTCAGACACTTAACACTGACCAGCTGTGTGACCTTGGGCAAGTCACTTAACCCCAATTGCCTTATCTTCTCCTCTCCAAAAAGACCAAAAATGAAAATAAATTGGATGATGAGATCCTTGAGCATTCACATTAGGTTCAATCAAGACAATGCTACCTTTTCTTCCTCAAAATTGTTTGTTTCCAGAATTTCATTCTTTAGCATTTTCTGCCCCTCCTGGTCTGATCTTTCCTGTAGAGTTTTAGACCATGGGATCCTATCTTTCCTTTCTAGGAGCACCTTGAAATCTGTTCTTCCAAGATCTAGGGTGTATGTCAGACTTGCTTTCCTTTCCTTTTGTGCTACAAAGTCTCTGGTGGGGCACTCACTGCCTACCGAGGTTCTGATTGTCTTCACTTCAGCAAGTAGTTCTTCCTGTGATTCTTTTCCCTTTCTAAGGATGAAATAATCAGCAAAGCAAGTCAAGAAATTATTAGCTGCTCTGCTTATAACAACTAGCATTTAAATAATTCTTTAAAAGTTACAAAGCATTTGGCAAATGTATCTCATGCAATCCTCACAACAACAGTCAAGTGCTGTTAGGTGCAGTTCAGTGGTGGTCGTCAGAGAAGATATAGAGATAGCTACATCTGCATCTGTGGAGGGAGTCTCCACACTGGGAGATCCCTGCAGGACTGAATACTTCTCTCCTTCTGCCCCTCCCCCCCCAAAATAAATAAAATATTAAGTATCTCAAACCAACGAATTTTTTAGACTAGGTTATATTTCACTTTCCTGGTGAAATTTACACATATTTTAATCATTTTTAACAAAGGTATCAGAACACCTACACTGAATTCACAGTCATTAAAACAGTCTCTTGGGGAAGATAATATACTTATTTAATGAATATGGCCTACTGCATGAAGTATTTCTTTGGAATTCCTCTTATTGAAATTGCTTGCAGAGGCAATTTATAAGCCTAATGGTTTCCCAACTTCATAACTAGCCTTTCTGTTTTGCCAAGCTCTGAGGAAGCTCAGCTGACCTTACCCAGCAGACAGAAGCTCTGAGTGACTTTTGGCTCAGACTAGATTTCTTTTTTTTTTCTTTTAACTAGTTGAAGGTTATTGAGAACCGTTGCTGGTGAATAAGATATGTATGTGTGT
>JAQQSU010002843.1:0-14552 GCA_028627135.1 Pseudochirops cupreus
GAGAGAGAGAGAGAGAGAGAGAGAGAGAGAGAGAGAGAGAGAGTTTCTCTCCCAGCATCTGGAAGCTGACTGAGAATTGAGATGGAGTTTTCCTGAGACCAGAATCTGGTGAAGGCCACCTGGAAGGCTGAGAGGACTTGCCTGGAAGGCCAATATTCCTTCTGGGTCCTAGGGCCAGCTGAACTGCTGGAGGACTGAAGAAACATGACTGGGATAAGACTTTGGTTTGTTTGTGGCCTGGCTGATAATGAGTTCCAAGCAAGAGAAGTGGTAGACAGTTTGAGATGTGCTGGACCCTGTGATCTTCAGTGTTTACCAGGGACTGCCCTGAGGACTGGACAAAGACCTGGGAGCTGTCTACCTCTGAGGACTGGACAAGGACCTGGGAGCTGTCTGCTTCTGAATCTAGGTAACTGTTTGGTGAATTCAAGAGGGAGGCGGGACCACAGAAGGGGATCCAGGGAATCAGAGACCACTCAGAGTCAAGATGAAGAAAAGGCCTCCCCTTGGATGAAATTGAGGTTTGCTGGACACCAAGGGGTAGAGGGTTTGCGTGGTTTTTCTAATGACTGTACTCTTGATTAATGATAGTAACCGGGAATCTAGATTAGTGACTGATTAAGTTAATGGTTGCCCCATGAATGGAAGTTTGATTATTATATTGTGAATTGGTTGAATGGTTAAGTATTGATTTGCCCCATGAGTGGAAGTTTGAGTATTGTATTGTGAATTGACTGAATGATTAAGTAAGGAGGGTTTCCTCTTTAGGGAAACCAGATGATTATTCTTTTGTTCCTTGTTCTAAATATTTTAGTCACTGTAGTGAAAACTGTGTGGCCATTTTCTGTGATAAGATATAATGGTGTGAATATTATATTGTGATATATTGTGAATGTTTGCCTTGATTTGTAATGGAATAAACAGAATGTTCACTATACTGTGTAATCTGAATCCTAAAAGCTCTTCACAGTAGCATTCTTTTGGGAATCTGCTGGTGAATGGCATTACATTCAGCAAGAATGTTTGAAAGTCCTCCACCTCACTGAATGACCATATTTTCCCCTGGAACATTATATTCAGTTTTGCTGGGTAGGTGATTCTTGGGTTTAATGCTAGCTCCCTTGATCTCCAGAATATCATATTCCAGACCCTTTGATTCCTTAATTTAGAAGCTCCTAGATCCTGGGTTATCCTAATTGTGTTTCTACAGTATTCAAATTGTTTCTTCTTGGCAGCTTGTAATATTTTCTCCTTGATCTGGGGACTCCAGAACCTGGGTATAACATTCCTAGAAGTTTCCTTTTGGGGATCTTTTTCAAGAGGTGATTGGTGCATTCTTTCAAGTTCTATTTTGCCATCTGGTTCTAAAATATCAGGGCAATTTTCCTTGAGAATTTCTTGAAGGATGGTTTCTAGGTTCTATTTCTGATCATGGCTTTCAGGTAGTCCAGTAATTTTTAAATTGTCTTTCCTGGATCTATTTTCCAGGTCAGTGGTTTCTTTCAGGGAGATTTTTCACATTGCCTTCTATTTTTTCATTTGTTTGGATCTGTTTAATAGTATCTTGATTTCTCATAAAGTCATTTGCTTCCATTTGCTCCACTCTAATTCTGAAGGAGTTATTCTCTTTGGAAAGCTTTTGAGATTCTTTTTCCATCTGGCAAATTTGACTTTTTTAAGGCATTCTTCTCCTCATTAGCTTTTTAGGCCTCTTTTTCCATTTGAGTTAATCTATTTTTTAAGGTGTTATTTTCTTCAGTCAGGTTGTTGACTCTCATTTCATGATTTTCTTGCATCATTCTCATTTGTCTTCCCAATTTTCTTCCATTTCTCTTATTTGGTTTTCAAAAACCTTCTTAACCTGATCTATGGCTTGTAGGAAGTCTTCATGTTTCTTGGAAGCTTTTGGTGTGGGAGTTCTGACTTGGTTGTCTTCCTCCTATTCCATGCTTTGATCCTTTCTGACTCCAAAGAAGGAATCTAAAGTTCAGTTGCTGTTGTTACTTTGTTTCCTTTGCCTCCTCATGTTGCCAGTCAATTTCTTGATTTTTTAGCTCTGTGGAACTCTGCTTTCAGAGTGGAAAGCTCTGTCCCAAATAGCTGAGGTTTGCACAGCTGCCAGAGTTATTGGGAGGCTGTGGTTTTTTTGCAGCCCTCACCAGATTTGGCTCACTGAAAACACACCCCAGGGCCACCACCCAAGACCACAATCCAGATCCAGGCCACTCAATGCAAGATCACTTAGCCTCTGAATTATTGCCTGACCCCCCTGCAGTCTGCAGGCTGGGAGCTCTGAAGCAGCCATGTGGAGGCGGCTGCAGGGCCGCCACTTCTGCTGCTTCCTTGCCCTGGAGGCAATTTGGCCAGACTGCTTTTCTCCCCCAAATTTAGGTGAGTTCCACTGACCTTTCACTTTGTCCTTGTTTCTTATGGCTTGATAATTCTGGAAAATGCCACAACTGCCACTGATCCACTCTCCTGAAGGCTCCAGCTGCGGCTGGTCCTGGTTGCCCTGGGGCCAAGCTGTGGCTTAAGGCTGGGCTAATTTCAGCTCCCTGCGTGCTGTGATGAGCCCTTCCTGCCAAGCTGCCTTGAGAGGGAGATGTGTTTTTCTGTATATTTGTGAGTTTTGGAGCCTAAAATTTGTTTAGAGTCATATTTGATGGGTTTTTGAGGTGGCTATGTGAGAGTGGAACTTTGTTGCTTCTATGCCACCATCTTGGCTCTGCCCTCCCCAGTCACCAAAAAGCTTTTGAAATAAACAAAATCAGTTCACCTAGGTTATGAAGGGAAACAATAAATTAAGGAAAATCCTTGCACCAAGTATTTCTAATAAGAGAATGATATTAAAGATTAACACAAACAGAAGACCAATGGGCATATCCCAAAGGTTAGTCAAAGAATATGAACAAAGAATGTGAATATATCAAAAAGAATAAAAAATGTTAATAAGTATACAAAAGAATTTTCAAAATCACAAATAACAAAGGAAAAAAATTCTAATTCTAAGCACATTTGCAAAAATTCTAAAAGGCAAAAATAGGCTATGATGAAGTGTCTGTGGATACACTGGTACCCCAATGTAGTGTTGGTGGAACTACTGATTTTCATGACTATTCTTGGGGTCAGTGTTTAATTTTTGTAAATTTTTCTTTGACCATGAAATCTTACTTCCAAGAATCTCCTCCAAGAGAGTCAAATATAGGAGGAAAAGTGCCAAATACTCCAAAATATTCATAGTAACACTTTATGTGGTTAGCAAAGAAATGGAAACAAAACAGATACCCATTGCATATGGAATGACAAAATAAATTGTGGTACATTATTTTAATATAATTTTACTGTAACTAAAAAAAGTGAAAAAAGAATTATTCAAAGAAGCCAGGGAAAACTTAGATGAATTGATACAGGGTAAAGTAAACAGGATTTTGAAAACAATTTACACATGAAAACAATGTAAATGGAAAAAACCATACCCACCCCTCGCATCCCTTCCCCCTCACAAAAAAAAAATGCTATGTAATTATAATGACCAGGTTTGTATCTGAAAAATATTGGGAAAATGTGTCTCTGTTTTTGTTGTCGTTTTGTTTTATTTTATTTTCTTAGTTTTTATTTGGTTTTGTTTGGTTGGTTTTTAGAGGTAAGTGTCTGTGGGTGTTTAAAATTGAATATAATCTTACCTTGGTTCAATGGCACTTAGACTCTCTGGGTTTCAGTTTCCTAATCTATAAAATGAAGGGTTTATACTTTATGATTACTAAGGCTTTCAACAGCTTTAAATCATATGAAGTCAATTAAATTCTTTAAGGTTCAATTTCTTCAGCTGTAAAATGGGCAAAATAATTACATTATCTACCTTTTGCTATAAAGAAAATGCTTCATAACTGTCTAAGTACTTTATGAATGACTTGTTATCTTAATATAGCATTATTTATTTTTTAATCTATACGTAAGTCTTCATGTATCAGTTGTTGGTGTTCTTCTGCCCTTTTTTTCATCATGTCCAACTCTCAACACCATTTGTTGTCTTCTTGGGAGAGATACTGAAGTGGTTTATCATTTCCTTGTCCAGCTCATTTTACAGATCAGGAAACTGAGACAAACAGGATTAAGTGAATCACTCAGGGTCACACAGCTAGTATCTGAGGCCAGATTTGAACTCAGGAGGAGGAGTCTTCCTGGTTCTAGGCCTGGTACACTATCCAGTGTACCATCTAGCTGCTTCATCAAAGTACAAATCATTTTGCTAATGTTATGATTTAGAATTCATTATTACTAATTAATGAGTTATTATTCATTAAAATCTTTAAATGGTATTGTGAATAAAATGTGTAACTCCCAACAAAGCAATATCAATGTTTACGAAGAAGCAGAGCCTTCATATAGCTATTTACTGCATTTAGTTGAACACATGTCACCTTTATTAGAACCTATTCATATTATGACTCTCCATCAAACCAGCCATTTGTTTGTAACTATTTTTGTTATTTCAGATACAGACTACTGAAAAAAAAAAAGACTGCGGTCATAAGGTAGAGGAGGTTCTGGGAATGTTCACGCTGGGAAAATATGCCCAGTGTGTCTGTCACTCTTTGATGAGCTTTAAACAAATACCCTCCATATTGTGGCAGTGGGGGTTGGGGACAGAGGGGGAAGAAGATTGGATAGGTAAGAAGTCTTCCCTTAAGGAGAACATGTCTGTTCCTACTTTGTGATTTCACTTTTAGTCTTATACAATTATAAAGAAAATAAAAAGACAGCTCTTTGGTATTTTTAATAATTTTTTCATAGAAATTATGTTAATAATTCCAAAACCTTTTGCAGTACTACAAATAATAAAGCTGAGTAGCAAGAATGAACATGGGATGTAGCTCCGAAAGAATGTATTAGAGTTGGTTTGCATTTGAAAGTAATTATCAGATGTAACATTTTTGTAGCCAAATTGATTATCCTAAATTTTGAATTTTTGTTAGGCAAAAATAGCAAGAGCTGATACATAAAGGCCAGCTTTGAATTCAGGAAGATCTGGATTTAACTCCTGCTTCTGACACATAATTACTATGTAACATTGGTCATGTCTCAGCCTCTGGTCTCAGTTTGCTCATCTGTAAAATGAGGAGGTGGCTCGGTCATTCCTTTTGCATCTATCTAGTTCTGTGATCTCATGTGATCTTTAAGTTCCTTATGAATTGCTCATCTACATTGTTGAAGGGAGTTTCCATACCTAAAAGTTCACCATGTCAAAAAATTCACAATTCTCAACATCATCTTAAATAGCTATAACTTGTAGAATTATGTGCTTGGTTATAAGTATATGCTATGGGTTTCATTCTTACTCAAACTTCTTAGTTCCTAGATTTCTAATTATAAATACTAGATATTCATAAAAATAATCAAATCCAACAAAGAACCAGAAATTCCTCGAATCTTATTTTAAAAGGTTTTATCTTATGAGAGACATACATAACAGAAGTTCCTTCTTCCACTTCTAATATACCACCAACAGTGAGTACAGAAATAGATATATTCCTGAGTACCAGGAAAATAAAACACCAGAAGGCCCACTCAGCACGTTTTTTTTTTACTTTCTAAACCTGTTTAGCCAATATATTTTAATAACACATTCGATAAAGTAATACAAATGTAAAAGCTGTATAAACCAAGCACACAATAATGTATCACATGAATATGATTCTGATTACTACCAGTTGCTAAGAATTTGCAATAAATTTCCTTATCTAGGAGTTCCCTATACCAGTGACATTAGAAATCTACTCCCTATCCCAGTTCCTATTGCTCTTCTAACAATAAACTAATAGACCATCCATTCTGTGCTCTTTCGGGAGATCATGAAACTAAGTCAGTTGATGATATTGTAAATTTCCCATAGTTTTCATGATATTTTCTTGTGTTTAACTTTTAAGCAATTTGAAGAGACAACCCAGGATTCTGGTTTTGGTAAACTTTGCATTTCTAGATACTATTTAGCCATTCCTTCTTGATATTCAAGGTATACTTGTTGAATTCAGATACTGTTCTTTCCTTTGCTGCTCTCTAGGAATTCTTGGCTTAGTGTTATACCCATTGGGCAGGGCCTAGCATTGCTGCCCTAAACATCACTGCCAAACAGAAATAGTATCCCAGGGATTATGTGCCACGGAAAATGCACTTAGTTGCTCTGTTCTGCCCACTTTTAGGAAACATGATCATTTCTGAAAAACTTGCTACTTTGTGATGGTTGAAGCAAATCTTAGATGATAATTTGGTGTCTTATGTTGGAACTATTAAGGGGAAGGAGAATGCATCAAAATTTTATCAGGAAGGATTGGCTATTCAATCAGAAGGAGTGGGTTTATCCTTTATATCTTTTTTTTTTATTCTTTCCTTTAGCAAACAGTTCTCCCTCAACAGACCTCCTGTAAGAAGGTAAGATATGGATAGTGATCTTTCTACCACCTAAGCAACATGGTGGCAACTAAATCAAGAGGCTTTGCTAAGCAAGCAGAGTCTGTGTCTTGGGCTTCTGTCTCCCTTCTCTCTATTTTTTGTAACCTGACCTTTTGTTGTTATTGTTGTTCAGTTGTTTCAGTCATGTCTGACTCTTCATGACTCAATTTGGGGTTTTCTTGGCAGAGATAAAGGAGTGGTTTGCTATTTCCTTCTCTAGTGAATTTTACAGATGAGGAAACTGAGACAAGCAGGATTGAATGACTAGCCCAGGGCCACAGAGTGAACAGTTATCTAGTGATGAAAACCTGCAGCCTTGCTAACACGTTTGTGCATTTAATATATCTGGGAATCCTGGTTTCCAGCTGTACTACAAGCAAGGCACTCTCTACATCAGCTATGGGGCTTCTTGGAGAAAGATGAGCACAATCCTGCTTTTGCTTACCAGAAGACATGGATCTGTAGGGAACTGTTTGGACAGGGAAGAGCCACAGTCAAATGCTAAATGAGTATTCAGTAGCCTCACCATCTGTTTTAAGTTGTATGCCTCAATTTCCTAGAATAATTTCAGTTCATGAGGCCCAACATAATTTTCCTCATTTGTAAAAATGAGAGTTACAATACACATATTAACATTCCCACTGTGTTGTTATGAGGCTCAAGTGAGATAATGAATAGAAAGTTCTTTGCAAACTTTTAGGTGTTTTGTGAATGTCAATTACTGTTATAATAATGATTGTGATTATTATTTTCCATGTTTTGCTACAGTATTCTTAAAAAGCATTTAAAATATTTTAAAAATCAATATTATATAATTTGAAACGTGGCTATATTGTGTTGTTGTTTTTTTCTTGCTGCGACAAAGGGCTATTGTGAAGTCATAATGATTTAGGGCTATTGTGAAGTCATAATGATTTTTAAACAGTGAATGCTGAAATTTTGAAAAGACTATAGACCTCTGTACTCAAAATAATGACAGTCATGGTTAGAGTAAAAAAAATGTTCTCTTATTTAGTAGTTTCTACTCTCAATACTAGATACCACAAAAATAATAATTGGCTTAGTTAATAGTATGAATAACGTAGTCATTTCATTGAGAATCCTATAATAGAAACAGTACAGAAAATGATTTTCAACAAGGCATAAGTATGCACATATTGTGACTGAAATATTAACTAAGAAATTATATCTACCATAAAACAAATTTTAAACTACATAAAATAGTAATCAACATTTTCATCATTGTTTTTCATTGTTAACTTTCATATGGAATTCTAAATATCCTTATTATATGTTTTATTTACAGTACATTAAATAGCTCTGAATCAATAATAAAGACTTGAGACTGTTCATTGACATTAGCTTCCAGCGAGCTGAATAAATGCTACAAAGGTTATTATTAGTTTTTTTAATGTCAATTCTCTGGGATTAAACTTAGTTGAAGTAACACCATTATGGCAAAATTAGTTGCTAAGATTCTTTGCTATCAGAGAAGGTAAATTTTAATTTAACATCAATTTAAGTAATTAGAGGGCCTGAAAAAACTTTGTTTTTATTAAGTCAAGTTGGTAACTTTTCCCACTTAGTCTTCAACAGTTCTGTTTTAGCGTGAGAAAAATCACAGCTATCATGAAATAGTCAGTTTCCTCCACTGTAACTTTCAACATTTTGAAGGAAACATAGTAATCTTTATTGTTGAAATAAACCCAACTTTAGTTTTTTTATTTATATTTTAAAATAGATTTTACTTTTAACAGGAGACTATAGTGAAATTATTAAAAGTATAAGATAAGTGCTATTTAAAAAATATTAACAAAATATCGAGAATAAAATAAAGGAATAACAAATGTTTCTTTAACTGTACCAACATGGTATCTTATCTGTTTCTTTATGGCTGCCCATTCGTACATCTGAAACACAAATGTTTCTATAACATTTAATTACAGATTCATTTACTAAATTGTTTATAAATTAGCCTGGTCAAAACCAAACTCTTTTTGGTACAGTTATTGGTAGAGGCCAATACTGGTAGATCTAGAATCAAGAAGAACCAAATTAAAATCCTACCTTTAAAATTTATTGGTTGTGTGTCCACGGTCAAATCATTTAATTTCTATGTCTTGGTTGCCTCATTTATAAGACAAGAATAACAATATATGAAGTTTCTAGTTTGTTAAATTGATGTAAATTTCAGATGGGGTAGTAGATGTAAAATGCTTTGCAAATATTAGAATGACATATAAATTTTACTATGATATAGCCTGAATTTTGATTTCTTCTACTAGCTTGTTACTGGAATATAAAGAAGAAAATAATAGAAAAATCATCTACCAAAAACCAAATGGTTCCTCTCTAAAAATATTAAGAGGTATGTTTATTTTACTTAGATACCTCTCCTTCCTCATATGTTCAAGAAAACATTATCTAGATTTTTCTTTAGTACAAAATATATTTAAATTATTATATTTATGTATGAATATTTTATTTATATTTTTATCCTTGGAACCAAGCAAGGGTGCTTGTAAGTATTAAATATTCAATCAATATCTGGAGAATCAAATCAAAGACTTGACAAGTGAATCACTAGATATCATGGATGGAGAAATTTCTTTGCTTCACCTGTTTTATGTTTAATTCCTTTTATAAATAATACTTTATATCAGTCCATGGATCAGCAGGCCTAGAGTTAAGTATAGACTGAGTAGACATTCAGGAGGAAGCTTGCTGTATCAATCAACCAATTAATCAAAGGTTCTCTCTCCTGCTGGGGTTCTGACTCTCTGGACTTTATCACCTAACTTAGTAGCTTTCTCACTCTCAGACTTACTTCAGTGCCTAGAATCTCATTACCCTGGAATATTCCTTCTCCATGCCTACCATGCCACCCTCCTTCTCCTATAAAATCATTTCTTTGGGGACCTACATTTTGGGGAAGAGCCCAGGCCAACCATGCTTTATTTTCCTCTATACTGCACCTCTGAGTCTCTGCACTTTGCTGCCAGAACCCATTGGGGGTTCTTTCCCCTTTCAAATGTTAGAATTGGCACATTTTTTTTGCTTTTATTTCATCAAGTATTTAGCATAATTTAGCATAGAGTAAACACTTGATAAATATTTTTTTTGTCTCCCTGGAATTAAAGAAAAAAACTTATTTGACATGTGGGGTAAATGACAGTGAAAAATCTTGGTTAATGTCAAGGTACCAAATCCACCTGAGAGACTGGAAGATTGGTTGTAGCAGTAGATTAAATACAATATTTACAGCTGAGGTGGCAAGAATTTTAATCCCACCTCAGAAACTTAGTACTTGTATGACTCTGGGCAATTCATTTCACCATACTGAGACATAGTTTGCTCTTCTATAAAAGGAGCAGATTAAATCTAATGACCTCTGAGGTTCTTCTGTCTCTGAATATGTGATCCCATGACCTTCTTACTTGTTAATATATAAAGTAGAAACCAAGAAACCAGAGGCAATAACTATTAGGATTTCTTCTTTGCTCTTGAAAATAATATGAGGGGGAAAAGGTAATACAAGATGCAGTAAATGTTGCCCATCCTCAGAGAATAACATTCAGTGCCTAACATAGACCCCGGGTAATAGAGACTGACAAACTTACTTTTTTTTTTCTTTTTGAAAGGCAATGTGTTGTTAAAAGAGCCATCAGACTAAGCACTGGGTGAATTAAGGTACTGTTGTTGCCTTGTGACCCAGGGAATCGCCAGGAGGACCCATCTGGGGATAATTGCTATGTGCTTTGTTTAAGCTAATAAAGTTGTGGTCTAATGGTTCCTTCCATCAAGAATTCTCTGGAGTCTTTTATTGCCTGAGGTGACAATAGCAGCTATGAGGAAAATAGGACTACGAAGGATGCTATGGTGCTGGTTCTATGTTCACAGTGCATTTTTCAAATGGCAGTTTATGAACACTACCTGAGCATTTTAAAATGACAATAGTGAAATTTAAGGTGCTTGGTGTTTTCATGTAGCAAAACTGGTGTGAAAAGAATGGCAAAGTCCCATGAACTAGCAGACCTAGAGAGAAGAAATGACTTGTCATAGCTAGTAAGTGCCAGGTCCAAGATTTGAATTACAGTACTGTGACTACAAATTCAGTCAATCAACAGTCAACAATCATTTACTAAATACTTACTATTATTATGTACCAGGCACAGTACTAAGCACTGCAGGGAAAAAGGAAGGCAAAAACATGATCCCTGACCTCAAGGAGCTCAAATTGTCATCAGGGAGACAACAGATGTATGTATATGTATATACAGACAGACACAAAATATAGGAAGTAGAAGTGTGTGTGTGTGTGTGTGTGTGTGTGTGTGTGTGTCTATATACATATATATGGAGATATATCTGTATATCTATAGCTATATCTATCTATCTATCTATCTATCTATCTATCTATCTATCTATATGGATATGTCTCTATACACACATATATACATACAGACACACAGTGGAAATGGAAGGTAATCACAGATGGAAGGCCTTAACAAGTGGAGGCAAAAGATATCAGGAAAAGTCTTTTATAGAATAAGTGGAATTTAATGCTGAATCTTCAAAGAAACTGGATCATGGAGGCAAGATGGGATGCATTCTAGCAGTAGTCAATAGCCAGTGAAAAACCAGGGATTTGAGAGGGGTTTGATTTAATTGGCCACAATGGCATTATTTTAGAATGAATTTGATCTACATGGATACTAGGATGCTAAATGCTTTTAATGGTTGGGATACAAATTATCACCACTAATAACCATACTGTCCTTCACAACTAATGCCATTGAGTTCTGTAAATTTTTGAGATGTATTTATGGCTCCTGGGACTGATGATCTGAGAAGAGGAGGACTATATTTGATCATATAACAGAATTTTCTCCCACTGTGGCTTCACAGCCTTCTTTGTGCCAGCCCAGCTTGTACCACCCTGTATTCCTTTTGATATTAAGACCCTATAGCTTCTACTCATATACAGCTAACTTGATTTAATATTTTTGTGTGTGTTGAATATCTCTGATTCTATCACAAAGGCAACTATGTCAATTATCAGTAGATACACTGTATATACAGTATACAGCTCTCTTGCAGATAGTAGCAGTTAAATAAATGCTTGTTTTATTTTGCTGAATTGGATTTTATATCACTATCAGGTCTATAACTAGGGAAGAACAACTAGAGTTTTGCCCAAGGGTGCCAACATTTAGGAGACACTCATTATCTGGCAGTATTGACAAAACAAAACAAAACACATCTTAGCATCTAAACAGAAAATATAGTTATTTTAAATAAGAAACTAGTAGATAACTTTATTAGTGCCAGTCAGTTAATAAATATTCATTAAGTACTTGCTATGTGCCAGGCATTGTGGTAAACACTGGAAAAACAAAGAAAGTGAAAAAATACGTTCTGCTCTCACAGAGTTGACACAGCTTGTAAAAAATAATTGTGCAAGTAAGTTTCATAAAGAAGACTTGTAAATAACCACTAAATGGAAGGAATTGAAATTAAAGAGGATCGTGAAAGGCTTCCTGTACAATGTAGGGTGTAACCATAATTAATTTAGCAGGTACTTAGCCCTTAGTAACTAAGGGCTAATTACCTTTGTGAAAGAAACAGAAGGTGTGAACTGTGTCTCCTGTTGCTGACATAACAGAAAGGGATTGGCTGACACAGGAAGCCAATATGTGTGTGTGTGTGTGTGTGTGTGTGTGTGTGTGTGTGTATTTAAGAAGAGGCCTAGAGAAGAGACAGTCAGAATCAAGAATTTTTGCTCCTGTTGGAGGAAGCAGGATTGTCCCAGCATCTGCGAGTTGGGCTGCTACTGGACTGAGAACTGAGTTGGAGTTTTCTATGAGACCAGAATCTAGTGAAGGCTGAAGTTGCTGCAGAGAAGGCTGCCTGGAAGGCTGAGAAGGCCACCTGGAAGACTAAGATTTCTTCTGGATCCTAGGGCCAGCTGAGCTGCTGGAGGACTGAAGAAGCATGACCAGGATAAGACTTTGTTTGTGGCTTGGGTGATATGTGAGTTCCCGGCAACAGAAGTGGTGAATGTTTTGAGATATGCTGGACCCTGTGAACTTCAGTGTGTAACAACTGCCAGGAGGACTGGACAAGAACCTGAGAGCTGTCTGCCTCTGAATATAAGTGACTGTTTGGTGGATTCAGGTAGGAGCTGGCACCATGGTAGGGGATCCAGGGAATCTGAGAGACTACCTGGAGTCAAGATGAAGTAAAGGTTTCTCCTTGGATATTGAATATGGTGATGAAATTGAAGTTTACTAGACACCTTAAGGTGGAGGGTTTGTGTAATTTTCTAATGATTGTATTTAGTGATTAATGATACTTGGTGACTGATTGCTAGATAAGTGACTGATTAAGTTAACCTATGATTGCCCCATGAGCAGAAGACAAATGTGTATTTTGAAACGAATGGCTAAGTGAGGAGGCAAACCTCCTTAGGGATACCAGATGATTATTCTTTTGTTCTTTGTTCTAAATACTTTGACCACTTTGGTGAAAACTATGTGGCCATTTTAATGTTAAGCAGTTGTGAACACTATATTGTCATTTTCTTTGATAAGATGTAATGTTGTGAATATTATATTGTGATTTATTGTGAATGTTTGCCTTGATTTGTAATGGAATAAATGGAGTGTTCACTATACTGTATAATCAGAACCTTAAAAGCTCTTCACAGTAGCATTTTTTTGGGAACCTGCTTGTGCATGGCATTACAAGGATTTATCTAGGACTCAAAGAAAGCTAGGAAAACCAGGAGGGGAGATGAGGAAGGAGAACCCTGTGGGTATGTGGCAAGATCAGTGAAAATGCTGAGAATTAGGAGATGGATGAGAATTAGGAGACAGAGTTTCTTGATCAAGGAACAGCAAGGAGGTCACTGGATGACAGAGTATGCAGGGGGTAGTGAAAGGTATAAACAGACTGGAAAGTAACAGGGATGAGTGGGTAAGGATGCCAATAAGGATGAAGTAACATTCTCTGAGACAAGATCACCATTCATCCTCAAAATTCTACCTAACCAAAGGGAAATACTGGGGAAAAGGTGAGGGAAGGGGGGATGGAGATGAGAGAGAAGACTTTGCCAAATGAACCAACAGACAATTGATCAAAAATTCAGATATTCAGTGATATAGATTCCATTGCCACATATCAAATTCAGTCCCCAGTGTTCAAAAATACTCTAGAATTGTAAGTGGGTTTGTACGTAGCATCAGATCAGACAAACTAGAGTTTATAAACTAGAGTTTATAAAAGTCTAACAAATACCAAATTATTATATAATAGGCAGCACTTGAAAGTCAGAGGCTGTAGTGTTATGTTGAAAAAAATAATTCTTTTGAATGATCTTATCACATCAAATTTCTCAAATCCTAAAACCTGTAGACAGTTAGGTATTAAAGTAAGTGTGTAAATGTAAAGCAATAATGTTCTAAGTGGTGGTAGTAGTAGTGATAGTTTCTCCTGATGAATATGGTTAAGTAAATCAATAAAGATTACTCTTATCAATCTATTCAGAGAATTGAAGCTCTGGAAGGGATTAATTTTAGAGATTATCTACTTCAATTCATTTGAAAGGTGAAGAAACTTGGTCTAGGGACATCACATAACTTACTCAAGGTCACAAAAAATTATCTGATGAAGTCAGAGTTTATAGTATTTTAACAATGCTACTGAGACCAGTGGATTGCAATAGTAATGAAATTTGAATTTTATTTTGTATTGGAAAGCTAAGAGATACTTAGCACATAGTCCAAATTAAGTTTCTGCTAATGAAACAGAAGGCATGAACTCCTGTTGCTGACATAACAGGAAGGGGCTGAAAAGGGAGGAGCAATACTGTATATAAGGAAAGGAAGAGTTCTGACTTATCCTTGGGACAAGTTTTGTGGAGGCAGAAGCAGATGCTGCTGAGGAGGCTGAAGAAGAAAGGCCCAGGCTAGAGAAAAAAGATTTTGATTTTTGGAACTGGGGTGAAATGAATTTTATTGTGAGAACCAGGTGGAACTTCTGCTGGGGAGCTACCAGCTTCTCCTGAGATATTCTGAAGACTGAGGAAGCATGACTGTGAT
>JAQQSU010002844.1:0-14552 GCA_028627135.1 Pseudochirops cupreus
CTGGCGCCACAGGCTCCACATGACCACATTCAGCCTATTAGGGAACAGAGTATACTTTCAAATATCCAAGGGTCCTCAGTCACGTAGACACTTTAGCAAAGGGCCTAGGGGCAGGGAAGATCTTCAGATTCCCATAACAAATGGTAATGGAATTTAAAGATCCCCTATATTGGCTTGGCTTTCAGATTGAGTGTTAAAACCCAGAGCTTGTGAATCCCACTTGTGGGATGGACTTGATGTAAAGAGAGAGGGCTGAACTGGAAGGAACTGGTGCAATGGATTTAGAGACAAGGCCAAGCAGAGAGAGGACTTTTGGGAAGCAGTATCATGGGAGCAGAGAGAGGGGAGAATTGCCAGGGCACAGAGTTGCTGAAAGACTGCTGAGGGCCAGTTGGAGCTGTTCAGTACTTTTGAGAACTGCCACCCAGAGCTGCCAAGGACTGAAGAGGCATGGCTATGATGCTGGTATTTTGTCTGTCTGTTTTGATGTTGTTTTGC
The DNA here is from genome assembly GCA_028627135.1 of Pseudochirops cupreus. Taxonomy (NCBI): domain Eukaryota; kingdom Metazoa; phylum Chordata; class Mammalia; order Diprotodontia; family Pseudocheiridae; genus Pseudochirops; species Pseudochirops cupreus. Next base: position 499 of record JAQQSU010002844.1, read on the forward strand.
CAGATTCATCTGCTGGTGAAGGACAGTGCTGTTGTTACAGAGGTCCTGTAACCTTGTTGTTGGTTCAGAAGCCCTGAAGAAGGATTTTCTTGTTGTATGTATCCAGAAATCCTGGAAGAGGGTCTTGCTGATGTTTTCAGGGGTTGTAGGACTGTTCTGCAGGCTGAGAGTGACTTAATGAGGACACTGGCAATATATATTGTGGCTTTGTTAAGCTTTGTCTCCCCAGGAATAGAGATTGCTGAGAACTTGCCTTTGTCAAGATGAAGAAAAAAACCTCTCTTTGGGTAGTAAATGCTGTAGTGATATCTTAACCTTGTCGTAGCTTAAGGGTAGATGGCCTTTGTACTCTCCACTGCCCCTTTTGAGAAAAGTGCTTGTGGTTAATGGATGGTATTGTAATTCAGTGGTGATCCAGAGCTGGGAAAATTTTGATGTTTTTTGTGCTCTGTGACTGACCAAATGAATTTACTTTGTGTACGATTGGAAACTAATTTCCATTTGAGAAGAGGGACTTTGTGATTGACTAAATGAATTTACTAGCCAGGGGTGGGCTACCTAGACTAATATACTGGGATACTTTGCAATTGAATTGAGGACTTACTAAATTATTGAGTTATGCTATATTTTGATTTTCTATGAATGTTTTGCCTTAATCTGTCCCTGAATAAATTCAGTTTACTATACTTGTAATCTGAACCTGGAAGTTGCTTTTGCTTGGTGTTATACTCCCCCATCTAATTCCTCTATATCAATTCTTCTTGCACCTCATTTGTATACAATAGTTACTCTTTTTACCTATTCCTAAATGGTTTTAATTTTAAACTCATTATCATACTCAGGTTTCCACAATCTTTCTTATGAGCTACTCAAATGTTAATAAGAATCTTAGACATGCAATTTGCATATAAAAAGTAAACAGTCTGTCCTTATGAATCCTAATAATCAAGCTTTAGTATGTGCCTTATATTTCTCTGGGTTCTTGTATGTCAAATATTCTATGAAGTTCAGGATGTTTTTGACAAAGTCTTAAATTCTGAGTGTTTATCAAATATCCATTTTTTTTCCCATTCAGAATAAAACATAACTTTGCAGGGTATAATATTTTTGACTGGAGCCTTAGTTCTTTTGTTGTTCAATACATTGTGTTCCAAGATCTGTAGCCCTTCATATCTCTGTTCCTAGATCTTGTGTAATTATAATTGTGACACCATCATGTTTAAATTGTTTTAATCTTGATGCTTTTAATATTCTATCCTTGAGCTATGGGTTTTGGGATTTGACTATGACATTCCTATGAGAGCTCTTCATAGGAACTCTTTTAAGTGGTGATTGATGATTTTTTTTCTATTTCTCCCCCCCCACACACATACCTCGTTCTAATGCTTAAGGACAAGTTTCTTTATTTCTTATTGTATCAAGATTCTTTTTTGACAATAACTTTCAGTTAGTGGGATTATTTTTACATTTTCTCTTCTTTATGCATTCTCCAAATCTGTTATTTTTCTTACAAGATGCTCTACTTTTTCTTCTATCTTTTCATTATTCATATTAAAAAATATTTCTTGATCTCTTAGAATTTTGCTGGCTTCACTTTGCCCAATTCTAATTTTTAAGGTGTCATTTTCTTCATTAAGATTCTGGATCTCCTCTTCTCATTAATTGACTTTGCTTTCATATCCTTCTTGTTTTTTTCTTATTCTTTTTTTTTTTTTTAGTTTTGCCTCCATCTCTGTCATTTGATTTTTAAAATTTTTTAAAGATCTTTTATGAATTCTTTTTGGGCAGCTGACCATTTGATGTTACTCTTTAGGAGTTTCTTTAATTTGATATCTTCCTCTGAAGAGGAACCATGGTCATCTCTATTCCTATAATAGGTTTCTATTGTTAGATTCTTTCTCTTTTGCCTGTGCATTTTTTTTGTTTGTTTTAATAGCTTAATTTTTGTAATCACCTCTAGCCCCATGGCATGGGGAAATAGTGCCTCTTGCCACAGATCTTCAGTTCTCCCCTCTAACCTGGAACCAAAGCCAAGCCTCCAAACTCCTGTAAGTGCCTGAAACCAGGCACTTTCTGCTTCACTGCTCCTGCAATCAATGGGTATGTGCTCTTTCCTTCTTGTCCCTGCTCTTCTTCACTCTTCAAAGCAGAGCTAAGTCTGGCATCCCTTATCAGAAGAGGTTCTCTTAAATTTCCTGGGCTCAAATGCCCAACTCCCCTCACTATTCAGGGCTAAAAGCTCCTCTAGCTGGAAGCTTTTAGCCCTGTAGCTGGGAATGATACAGTATTTCAAACCAACTAATGCTGGGACTTGCTGCTTCTTGTTTTAGCGCCTTGCTGCTTGCTGTTAAAATGTAACCTAGCCTGGAGGTATTTACTCTTCACAAGGACCAAACCTCATCATGGGGTTTTTCTTCCTATCTTCCCAAATTGTCCCAGGAAAACCTGGGTTGTGTTTCCATTCTCATGTATTTCCACTCATAGCTTGTTCACCTACGGTGCTATTTTAATTGTTTTGTAAGGGAAAATCTTGAGAGATTGCAATTTTCTGACCTACTCTACTATCTTCCCAGAGTCCTTTGTCATGAATTTCTTCTGACACATATTTATCTCCCTTTTGGGATCTGATGGTAAGAAACTTTATTAAAATTGTACTTCTCCATGTACCTAGTTTGTTTTCTATTAGATCTAGTTCAGATGCATTCTTATTTCTTGTACAATATTGCTAATGGCAAAGTAAAACATGAGGAAGGGAGAATGCTACAAATCCTCTGAGATCACATCTCTCTATCTCTTCTTTTCCTGCCTTATGTGGTAGGCACAAGTGGCCAAGATGATGTAGAAGCTTCATTTGGGGAGCAGTTGAAAGAAAACCATTTTCAAATCTGCACAGACCCCAAAATCTAATTTTAAGCCATGTATGGTACAGTTTATAAACTGATTTCCTCTATTAGTTTGAAGAAATTTATTCCCAGAAGCTAGTTTACACATTTTATTGATTTATGTAACAAAGATAGGCAGGAATTATTCACCGCTATCTTTTAAGTTGATAGATTCTGTATCTGACAAAAGTATCAAGACATAGAACATATTGATAGTTGCATTAATTAATGCTGAGTTGTGAAATATCATTCTTACATCTGTGTGTATATGCTTATATAGCCTGAGTTTGAATATTCCCAGTGCCACTATCTGAATGTTGACAGTTTGTTCTTGAGATAAAACCCAATATGTAACACATTCATTCCATTTTAAAATCCTTATTAGGCACTGGGTTTGGCACAAGACTTTGTTTTTACTCCATGTATGGGAGCTTGGACAAATTATTGACCTTCCCTTCTATTTTGTTATTTTTTCAGGAGATTTTTTTCAAGAGATTTCACTAAATTATTTTTGTGATCTCAATAATGTCTTAGATCATTAAAACTCTAAACTGCATCATCAAATTCCTTGTTTTGGATAAAGAACACTGGACCAGTTTTTACTTCACTACTATTGTCATTGGATTTCCTTGTTTTGGTACATCCTTTGGGTGGGAATACTAAAGAAGGCAATTCTTTGACACAAATGGGAGGGGGAAAAATCTGTCAACAACCATAACTAGTGAAAATTTCTCCTTAGACAAACTATGGCGTGGTTTAAAAGAAAAGGGAAGAACCAAAAATTCAGGAGGGAGAGGGAGAATTGTCCATATTATCTGCGTAGGAAGAAGAAATCTCCAAAGGACAATTGTCACAGAGGAAAAGGTATAGGGCTCAAAGGGAAACATGGTTTCCATCATGGTGCCAAACTGGTCCCTACAGGCTAATGTAATGGCAAGCAAAGGAGTATTTAGCTCCTTGTTTCAGTTATTCAAGTATTTAGCACTCTGCTTCAGCTCTTCAATGCCTTTGAGCCTCACCTGTGATTATATCAAGATTTTGTTAGAAACAGAACCTATGAAGCCCTCAGTGGGAGGAATTTGCCAAAGACAGGAACGGGAAGGAGATAAGAGGTGAACTTTCAATTACAAGAATCAAGAGAAGCATGAAATGGTATATAGAAAAGAGAAATTATAAGGGACCAAAAGTTAACTTTTTACATTCCTACATGGAAAGATGATATTTGTAAAATGGGAGACCTTTCTCAGTATTAGGGTAGTTGGAGGGAATATAGAGAAATAGATACATAGATAGATAGAGGGCAGAGGGTGAGTTGAATATGAAGAGATGATATCTAGAAATAAAATTAAGGGCTGAGAGAGGAATATACTGGGAGAAGGATAAAGGGTGAGATAAAATGAGATAAATTATCTCACATAAAAGAGACAAAAAAGAGATTTCACAATGGAAGAGAAGAGATGGGAGGTGAAAGGGAAGGAATGAACCTTACTCTCATAGAATTTGGCTAAAGGAGGGAAAAACATACACAGTCAATTGGATATATTGCTGTACAGGAAAATAAGGGGGCAAGGGATAAGGGCAGGAGATGACATATAGGAGCGCAGATTGGGGGAGGGAGTAGTTAGAAGGAAACCCTTTTGAAAAGGGATAGGATCAAAGGAGAAAATAGAATAAGTGGGGAGCAAGATAGGATGGAGGGAAACATAATTAGTCATTAACAATATGACTATAATGGAAGTGTTTTGCATAATTACACATGTGTAATCTATACTGAGTTTCTTGCCTTCTCAATGAAGGTGGTTGGGGAGGGAAGAAGGGAGAGAATTTGGAACTCATTATTTTTAAAAACATGTTGAAAATTCTTTTTACATACTACTGAGAAATGAGATATATAGGCAATGGGGTATAGAAATATGTCTTCCCTTATAAGAAAGTAAAGGGGAAGGGGATGAGGGGTGTGCGTGATAGAAACAAGGACAGACTCAGAAAGGGATAATCAGATTACCTGCCATTTCGGCATGGGAGTAGGGGTGAGATGGGGAGAAAATTTAGAACTCAAAATATTGTAGAAATCAATGTTGAAAACTAAAAATAAATTGGTTAACACAAAAAAGAATAATACTGGGAAGAATCTCAATGAAAATGAGAAGTCATACATAAAACCTTTCCTGATTCCTAGATGAAAGTAATCTCTTCTTGGTGAAGTTAGGATGACAGCATAGAAACAGAAGTCCATGGGCTCCCCCCAATACCACCTAAATACCTATAAAATATGACTCTGAAAAAATTTTAGTGCTCCAGACTCCACAAAAATGACAGACGAAAAAAGCTCCCACTTAAGGTAGCCCAGCAGACAGTCATTGCAGTACATTGGAAGCAGAGACCAACCACATGCAGTTTCAGCCCCAGGGAGTCCAGGAGAAGCAGCAGCTGTAGCATTCAGGGGAGCAAATCATTAGCAGCTATGGTGATTTCCAGAATCACCAACCCACAACACAAAGGGAAAAATCAGTGGAACTTGGCTAAATTTGGGGAAGAGGGTCCAAACTGCCTCTAGAGCTGGCAACAGTCTGAAATGGAAGCCCTGCAGCTGCCACCACATGGCTGCTTCAGAAGCTACCAGCCTGCAGATTGCAGGGGGGTCAAGCAATCATTCAGAGGCTAAGTGCTGTTGCCTAGAGCTGCCTAGTTCAGATCACAGTCTTGGGTGGTGGTCCTGAGGTGTATTTTCAGTTAGCCAAAGCTGGTTGGGGCTGCCAAAAATGGTGACCTCCTAATAGCTCTGACAGCTGGAAAAACCCCAGTGATTTGGGACAGAGATCTACCTTCTGAAAGCACAGTTTTACTACTGAGCCCAGAAGCTAAGTAATTGACTGGCAACATGAGCAGGAAAAGGAAGCAAAGCAAGCCCAGCAAACCAACGTCAGAATCCATTTTTGGGGACAAAAAGTACCAAAACATGGAATGGAAGGAAGACAACACAGTCAGAACTCCCACACCAAAAGCTTCTGAGAAAAATATGAACTGAATAGAGACCATAGAGGAGCTTAAAAAGGATTTGGAAAACCAAATAAGAGAAGTGGAGGAAAAACTAGGGAGAGAAATGAGAATGAAGCAAGAAAATCATGATGAGAAAGTCAACAATCTGACTGAAGAAAATAACAGCTTAAAAAATAGATGAACTCAAATGGCAAAGGAGGCCCAAAATGCCAATAAGGACAAGAATGCCTTAAAAAGTCAAATTTGCCAGATGGAAAAAGAATCTCAAAAGTTCACTGAAGAGAATAGTTCCTTCAGAATTAGAGTGGAGAAAATGGAAGCAAATGACTTTATGAGAAACCCAGATACGATTAAACAGATCCAAACAAATGAAAAAATAGAAGGCAATGTGAAATATCTCATTGAAAAAAAACCACTTACCTGGAAAATAGATCCAGGAGAGTCAATTTAAAAATTATTGGACTACCTGAAAGCCATGACCAAAGAAAGAACCTAGAAAGCATCCTTCAAGAAATTCTCAAGGAAAATTGCCCTGATATTTTAGAACCAGAGGGCAAAATGGAATTTGAAAGAATTCACCAATCACCTCTTGAAAAAGATCCCCAAAAGAAAACTCCTAGGAATATTATAGCCAGGTTCTGGAGTTTCCAGATCAAGGAGCAAATATTACAAGCTGCAAAGAGGAAACAATTTGAATACTGTGGAAATACAATCAGGATAACACATGATCTAGCACATTCTACATTAAGGGACTGAAGGGCCTGGAAAATGATATTCTGGAGATCAAGGGAGCTAAGATTAGAACCAAGAATCACCTACCCAGCAAAACTGAGTATAATGTTTCAGGAGAAAATTTGGTCGTTCAATGAGGTGAAGGACTTTCAAGCATTCTGGAGGAAAGACCAGAACTGAACAGAAAATTTGGCATTCAAACACAAGAAGCATGAGAACATAAACATAGAAAAGAAATCACAAGGAACTTATCAAAGTTGAAATATTTACATGCCAACATGGAAGAATGAGAATTGTAACTGATGAAACTTTCTCAGTATGAGGATAGGTGAAGGCAATATAAATGTATATTGATGTATACATACACATATGTATGTATAGGAGGGTATAAATGCATATGAATACATATGTGCATGCAGGTATTTATGTGTATGTAGACAGAGGGCACAGGATAAATTGAATAGGAAGGGATGATATTTTCAAAGGTGTTTTCAAGAGGTGGGAGAGGAATAGAATGAGAGGAGACAGGGAGAGACAGAATGGAATTAATCATTTCATATAGAAGAGGCAAGGCATAACTCTTAAAATGGAGGGGAAGAACAGGAAGGCAAAAAGGGAATGGGTCAACCTTACTCTCATTGAATTTGGCTTAGGGGGGGAATGACATACACTCTAAATTAGGTATCTTGCCCCACAGGAGAGTAGGGGGGAAATGGATGAGAGGGGGTATGATGGAGGAGAGAGCAGATTTGGGGGAGGGTTATTAGAAGCACACACTTTTGTAAGGGGACAGGGACAAAGTAGAGAATAGAACAAGAGGAGGGCAGGATAGAAAGGAAGGAAATATAGTCAGTGTTACACCATATGTTTATTGTGGAGATGTTCTGTGTAAGTATAAATGTACGGGCCTGTATCAAATTACCTGTCTTTCAAGTCGGGGTGGGTGACAAGGGAGAAATGGAAAGAATCTTGAATTTAAAGTTCTAAAATCAAACAATAATATATATATATATATATATATATATATATATATATATAGCCCCACAGATATATATATACATATATATACATATATACATATATATAAATAATACTAATAATTTTATATATATATATTATAATAATTATTATTATTTACTTGCAACTGGAAAATTAGATATACAGGCACTGGGGATGGGGAGATCCGTCTTCCCCTACCAGAAATTCAGAGGGATGATGACGAAGAGTATAGGAGAGCAGATTGGGGGAGGGGATATACAGTAGGATTGCTATTTTGGGGTGGTGGGTAGGGGAAAGATGGGGAGAAAATTTGTAACTCAAAATCTTGTGGAAATCAATGATGTAAGCCAAAAAGAATAAACAAAAATTAATAAAAAGAAAAGTAATTTCTTCTTGAGGAAAGAAGGGATATGTCAATTAACTTTGTTAAATGTTTCAAGTTGCAAAAGTCCAGTGCCCAGAATGAACACATTCTGCTGTAAAGACACAAACCAGGAGTAAGGATCAACATCACCTACCAGAAAGATTCTTGTACTAAAATTCAGAGGACTCCAAATAGAGATTCAGCAACAATGCTGGTATCATTTGAATACTAAACCCCCAAAAAGAAGTGAAAGGAGATATGAGAGGCGTTATGAAATAAGGAGAGATGGTAAGGTGACCAAGTGAGATTCCAATTGCAATGTCAAATATGATATGGTCTTCTGGGCTAACCATACTGGTGTGTAGGACGAAGTGTGGTCTCTCATTTGCTAAAGTATATAGAGCCTTTGGCCTCAGGGCCATAAGGAAAATAAATAAATAAGAGAACTGGCTCTAAGTTGTGATTAATGAGACTTGCTGTTTGAGGTAAAAGGCATTTGGGACCATAACTAAATTTTGTTTGGAGTTTGAATTTGGGTATGGTTGCCTGCATGAGTCAGTGCCTGCATCAAATGCCACAAGCTACTCAGAGGGAGTGTGACCCTATACTGTTAACTGGTGGAAGTCTAAATTTGGTAAAGGCCGAAGGGGCAATTGTAGTCTCAACTAAGATGGGACCCCTTCTGGCTCAGCTTACCCATGGCATTCCTTTCCATGAAGTAAGCAAAGGTTAACATTTGTAACTGTGCATATATGTAAAAGATTCCATTTCTGAAGTATCTCTTTCTTCCAAAGTGAATATAATTAGAGGATAGACAAGCTTTGTGAAACAAGGATATATGTCTACTATTCAGTGAGGTTTAAGTCAGAAATCTCTTTTGTTTAAGGTCTACCATTATGTTAGTGAAGAATATCTTATGAGGTACCTAGTCCATATAGCAGGTAGAAATATTAAGGACAGTTAAATAGTCTGAGGAATGGATTATACTAGCCCATACTCACTCTACTTCTGGTCATTTTCCCACTTCTTTTAGGCTCTTGTTTGTTTACTCACTTTGTTAGATTTGTATCTTTTAGGCCCAACACCCTTTGGATCTGGTGTCTGCTAAGTTCTGGACATTGGCTACCACCCCCTACCCCTCTACTGATGGAACCCCCCTGCCCCCCACTGAGACAGGGAAGCACTACAACCTTTTTCAGCGTGAAGCAGCTTGGGAAGCTGAGATCTTTGTCCCTTGTCCTCAAATGGAATTGTGTCTTATCTGTTAAGGGGGAATGATAAGATCTGGGATGCTTTGTTGTAACCTCAGTCTGTAAAATCTCACTTGTGTTCGGGCACCTATGTATGTGACATCAGTTGTAATAAGCTGTAAAAGGCACGCTTTCCTTCAGCCATAAAGACATTAACTTTAACTCTGCCTTTCCCCTGTCCCCAGCCTAAAAGTCTTTTTCTTGAGCTACCAACCTGCCTAGATAGCTTCCCATGAACAGATTGTCCAAGCATTTAATCAACAAATTCCTAGTTTAGAGACCCCGTTATTCTTAGTGGCCAGCTGTACTGAGGAACCTTGAAAAACACTATCAGAAATGACTCACTCCCAGGATAGCACCTTCTAAAATCTCTAATCAGTCTAGCTTCCAGCCTTAGCATCTCTTGAAACAACCAGGCCTATCCTCCCAATAAGCCATAGTTGGAACTATGTCACTCATCCTTGACCAGAAGTTACCTAATGATGTGTCAAAGCAAAAATCACACCAGTCACCCCCCTCTTCTCTGATTTTTCCCAGTGAATTATGGATAATGCATCTGCACAGTGAATATAGAAAGTGCCTGTCCCTTTAAGCCCCAACTCCTCCCTAACCCCTCCCAAATTCCACCCCCCACCCACCTGGCTAGCATAAATTAACCCTTCTGCACTGAGGCTTCAGCCTCAACCCCTGGAATTTTTTGTTCAGTGGTTGGACTGCCCGTTTCTCCCGAGATTCTAATAAAAAGAGACCTTTCTCTATGTTCACCTTGAGCTGTCTCTGAGTGATTTAGGGATCTCTTTATCCCACACACTGGGCTAGATAAAATTGTTTCAGTGATTAACAAAGTCTAATCTAACAATAAGATCTTAGTGGGAGGATTCTTCTTCCAGAGACAAAGGGTATTTTCTTCTTTGTGATCTACTACAGAGAAGTTAATCCATGTATTTAGTAGCAGGACATTTTTTTCAGAGGAGATTTTAAGATGGCAAGTGGGAATGAATGCCTAAATATCATGTGAATGATGAACTTACACAGGCTTTGTACTATGCCTATAATATTCTATCCCCTCAGTTCTGCCTCCTGGACTCACTGACTCTTTTCAAAACTCAGTTTGTCACCTCCCATAAATGGTCTTTCTTGATGTCCCCATTTGTTTGAAATATTTCCCCATCTAAATTTGCATGATGCATGCATTTGTACTTTTGTATTGAATTTATTTTGTATATGTTTTATATTAAGTCATCTGAGTAGATTTTTTTCCCCCCAACAGATCATAAGCTCTGGAAGAGCAGGGATTCCTTGACATTTTTCTGTTCAACTGTATCACCTAGCTCAATGACTGTCACAAAGTAGATATTTAACAAAGTCTTAGAAATTAGTGATTAAACTAATTTTTTCCACTCTTATAATCTATGCCCCAAATATTTCACTGTTTGAAATTTGACTCCCTTTCATACTCTACTTTAGCAATTTGCTGGGTAACTCCCACTGTTTCCCAGATTTTTCCTCTCTATGGGCTGAAATGAATGGCCACACAATTTGTCTGTCCATAAAGACAAGCAGAAGGGTAAGCACAAAAGGAGCCAATTCATCCAGGTTTCTGTATTGGGAACACATGTGGAGTCAAAATTGGCGGTTTGCTCTAGCTCTCCCTGCTAAGATAATTTGGGGTGATATTGCAACTAAACATTATGTTCAAACCATGCCAGCCACACTGTGCATTTTAAAGACCACATTATAGAGTGCGTTACCTTTCTGAAATATCCAAGGCTATGAGTAAATTTCAGAGCTGCACAGCTCCTGTGAATAGGAAATTTCTTCTAATGTATCCTTTTATCTTTAATTTCATATTATTATTCTAAGCTAGAAAGAGTAGCCCTATTTGCTTCACCTCTTTTCTGCTTTGTCAAAATTCTCAGTGTTGGAGAAGTTGAACAAATTATTTTACCTAAAAAAAAGCAACTGTTTGCTGTTCACTTTCTCCTCTTACCCACTTACAGAAAGCCTCTCTAGACATGCATATCATTCTGCTACTTTAAAGTGAGCTATATTGAGATAATTGATTCATCTCAATTTAGCTTATCATATGCAAAAATAATGAAGTCTTTTCATTTTTCCTTTGTAACACATATTTGACTTGATACCCCATTTCCATTTCTTTTAGGTACAATTGCACTCCAGTATCCCAGTATTTTACCTCTGGATTACTCCCACAGCTTCTTATCTAGTCTTCCCATATTTAACATGATCTGATTGTAGCACAAATGTCTCCATTGATGATCTTTGATTGAAGTTTCATTGTGGCATTCCCTCATATAAGAATTTACAATGGTCTCCTTTGATTTGTTTGGATGTCAGCTCCTCATTTCAATGTGAGCACTTCATCAGAATATGAGCAATCTGAAGGCAAGGATATTGCCTTTGCTTTTTCTTTGTGTCTCCAATGCTCAGCAGAGTGCTAACCTATTATATCAGGAAGTTAGGTGTCACCATGAAAAAGGCTCTGGGTCTGGAATAAGACATCATTTCTGATCCAGCCTTGAATATTTACTGGATATCTGACTTTGGGCAATTTACTTACCTTCTTTTTCCTTCAGTTTTCTCAAATATAAAACGGAGATAGTAAGAGAAACTACTTTCCAGAGTTGTCTTAAGGTCACATGATACACTAATACACTAATGTCACATGATACACTATCTGTCAAGTGTTTAGCATTACTAACATATTAAGTATTTAACAATGTTTGATGGCTGAAAAAAATATGGTCCAAATTGCTCAGATTATCATTTAGAGACTTTAGTATTTCCTGCCTCGTTATTGTCTAATGTTCCTATATACTTCTCATGTAAATCAATTAGATTCCTTTTCCACAACTTGTTGCTTTTCTCCCTCCTGCTAATTTCTATCTCTATGCCTTTACTAATCCTCATTTCCCCTGGGTTGCTATACTTTTTCAGACAATTGATCTCTACCACCATTGACACGTAGTTCAAACATCATTTTCAGGAAACATTTACTGATTCTGATAATGGCCACTTTTTCTAACACAGTAACCATGAAATAATCCACCAGAAGTGGTACACAAAATGAAACTGGTAACATGCAAAACACTTTTTCCTCATTAATAATTCCCTAGAATTCTGTGACCCTTTGTTCTATCATCTCAAAAAAAGAAGAGAAAATATTCGCTTTTCATAACACGGTATCTGCTGCTGTTTTTTAGTCATTTCAATAGTGTCCAACTACTTGTGACTCCATTTGGGTTTTCTTGGCAAAGATGCTGGAATTTTTGGCCATTTTCTTCTCCTACTTATTTTAGACATGAGAAAACTGAGGCAAACACTTGCCCAGGGTCACATCACTAGTAAGTTTCTAAGGTCAGATTTGAAATCAGGATGATGAATCTTGCTGATTCCAGGCTTAGCACTTTATCTACTGTGCCACCCAGTTGTCAGACATAAAATCTACAGTAACATAAATACAGCAAAGAAAATTCTTAAAAATAAAGCCTTTTAAACCTGAATCATCTTCCTCTGTGTCGGATGGTGGTGTGAGGACTTTGTACGATGTAATGAATAGTTGATTTGTTAACAGCAAACTCATAACCAACAGTGGCTGCACACATTTCAGCACAGAGTTTATCCAACATTTTAATTGCTCACTAAGCCACACCAGTAACTTTGCAAGCATGGACTTAGAGTTCAATGAGCTTGCATTATTCTTTGGGCCCATAATTTCAGTATAATATTTGTATTTTTAAGGCAATTGATGAAAATATGTATGGGGAGCTCAGTAATTTTAAAAATTCTTGACCATTTAGTTTTATTTTAAACTATTTTTAACCATTTACTTTTTACTTTCTTTTACCAAGACATGATGTGCAGTAGCCATTCAGAGGTGCAACCTAATATAGATTCACATGGAAACTTTAACTTGTTCCATTTTTCCAGCCTGAGCATGTTCTCCTCTACTTATGTAGACTGGTAAGTCTCTGCTCCAGGGAGCTTACCATATTTGAGCTGAACTTCATGTGGATAACTGATTGGCCCTTCTGTAGCCCAGAACTTCTTAACTAAAATGGTCCATCAGCTTCACACTCTGCAGCAGCAAGGACTTTTGGTACGCACCATCATTCCTTGCTGTCTATTTCTACATAGCTAGTGGCCATAATTGACTCCTTAAGGTGTTGAAAATATTGGGGGAGGAGGGTACCTGTCCTTGTAAATCAAAAGGACCACGTGCATATATAATGGGAGATATTAAAGTGAAAAGAATTGATGGAGAGAAAAAATTTACAGCATGTGTTAACCTGCATAATAATTCAAAATTAATTGATAGTTCACTAATGACAAAGAAATAGGTTCTAGGACATTCTAGAATCAGAAATGGATCTTTTTGTTTCATTTTGCTTTTTTTGTTTTTCTGAAAAACAAAAACCACTGCCAAGAGCCCATGGGTTCCTACTGGATTGAAAGGCAGTGGCTGGCAAAAGAAAACCAAGTATTTTTCAACAGAATTTAAAAAAAAGAAAAATTTGGAATAACTGCATTAAGACTGCATGCTCTTATTTGCCACCTGCTGTGGAATGAAAACTTTCAGCCTCTAACCAGAATTTAACCAAATGTCCCATTCTATCGAAGAGGGGAAATGGGTGTGGGATTTCTAACAAAATCCTTTCTAGGTTCATTGTCAGAAAAAGAATTTACTGGACTCAGCTGTCCTTTGGTAGAGTCATAAAAGTTTATTGTTTCACTGAGGCAAGGGCTCAGCTGAAAGGGATTTAAGGCAGAGTTATGCTTTTCAGCAAAGTGGGCAGGGGGGGAAGA
>JAQQSU010002845.1:0-14552 GCA_028627135.1 Pseudochirops cupreus
ATCATCATCATCATCATCATCATCATCATCACCGTTATTATTATTTTACATGTTACTGGGAAATAAGATATACAGGCTCTGGGGTATGGAGATCCATCTTGCCCTACCAAGAAGTGGCAGGAAGATAGAGGAGAGAGCAGATTGGAGGAAAGGGTATACTGTGGCATCACTGTTTTGGTGTGGTGGATATGAGAAAAATGAGAAAATTTGTGCCTCAAAATATTGTGGAAATGAATGATGTAAACTAAATTTAAACATAAACTTTAATTTAAAAAATCAAAATTAAAATTTAAGAAATCTAGATATATTTTATATCATTAAAAATGTGTTTATGTGTATGTATATATGTGTGTGTATATATATGTGTGTGTGTGTCTATATATATATATATATATATATATACAAATATATGTGTGTATATATATACAAATGTATATATGTGTATATATATACAAATGTATATATGTGTATATATATATATATATATACACACACACAAAATATATATGTATATATGTATATGATATACACACATTTATATGTGGTTATATGTCTACTACAAAACTCGTCCAAATCAACAAGTCAATCCAAATTTATTAAGTCCTTACTATATGACAGTCATTGTGGTAAGGACTGAGTATACAAATGAAAACCAAATTGAATACAGTTCCTGCATTTAAGGAGCTTAAATTCTAATTGGGAAAGAGAACAACTAAAAGAAAGAAACCATGAGAATCATGGTTGGGGAGAGAGATGCCTCTTAAGTTAAAATGGTGGATTATAGAGGAACTGGCAAAATAAAGGAAGGGACACTGAAGATTCCTTTAACTTGAACTCTGGCACATAGCTTTGTTCTATGTTGTATTTTTAAAGGGGTGTCCATACCTTTGACTTCCTCAGCATCCAACATGGTTCTACCTCCATGATTCAGAATGGTAAAATTACTTTCTCTGATCACAACCTTATATTATTAAATATCTTCCTACATTTAATCTCGTCTAAAATTATTTATCTTTGCTGCCAACCTCTATAATTTCATCCTCTTGTCCTCTCACAATCTGTCCCCTATAAGTTGGTTTTATGCTTCTCTCTTTATAGTCCTTCTTATTTAATTAATTGGTATGCATCATCTAATGCTGTGCACCAAAATCAAGTTAAAAGGGTGCACAATGTAGGTATAAGGGCTGATATTGTAAGTAATCTGGGGAAACAAGGAATAGTCCATCTCTCATATTTATGGAGTAGGGAAGACTTTATGATCAAAGAAGATTTGGAGAGCATTATAAAATGCACAATGGATAATATTGATTACATTAAATTGAAAAGTTTCTGTAGAAACAAAGCCATGTAACTAAGATTATGAGGAAAGTGGGAAATTGGGAAAAAAATTTACAATCATTGTCTTTGATAAAGGCCTCATTTCTAAAATGTACAGAGAATTAAGTAAAATCTATAAGAATACAAGTCATTCTCCAATTGATAAATGGTTAAAGAATATGAACAGACAATTTTCAGAGGTAGAAATTAAAGATATCTATAAGCATATGAAAAAATGCTGTAAATCAATATTGATTGTAGAAATGCAAATCAAAACAACTTTGAGGTACCACATCTCACCAGTCAGATTGGCTATGGTGACAAAACAGGAACATGACAAATGCTGGAGAGGATGTGGGAAAATTGGAACATTAATGCATTGTTGGTGTAGCTGAAAACTGAATCAACCATTCTGGAGAGCAATATGGAACTATGCCCAAAAGGCTATAAATAACTGCATACCCTTTGACCCAGTAATGCCACTTCTGGGGTTGTTCCCCAAAGAGATCATAGCAGTGGGAGGTATACCCATATGCACCAAAATATTTATTGCAGCTCTCTTTGTGGTGGCAAAAACTGGAAATTAAGGGGATGCCCATCAATTGGGGAATGGCTAAACAAGTTGTGGTATAGGAATGTAATGGAATACTATTGTGCTGTAAGTAATAAAGAGCAGAGAGACTTCATAATAACCCAGAGAGGCTTATAGAAACTGATGCTAAGTGAGAAGAGCAGGACGAGGAGAAATTTGTATACAATCACACACATATTGTATGCGTGATGACCAACTTTGATAAACTGGACTCTTCTCAACAGCACACAGATATAAGACAACTCTACAAGTATTAAAATGGAAGGAGATGTCTACATTCAGAGAAAGATCTAGAAAGAACAGTATAAATGGAGACTGAAGCAATCTACCTACTATCCTTCTTTCCCACATTTGGCTTTGTTTCTTCATTCACTCCATTGGTTACAACCCTTCTATGCAACCAGATTATTGTCCAATGTGAAATTATTTGCAGATCCTATACTTGAATGCATGCCACCATGGTGGGGGGGTGGGAGGGAGGGGAGAAAATTTGAAACTCGAGGGATTGTGTGAATCTTGTAAACTAAAAGTAAATAAACAAATGAATTAATTAAAAAAATTAATTGGTATGATGAGTCTAAGAAGAGCAACAAATGAATAATCAAATATATTTTTTCTTTTATCCTTGATTCCTTTTCACCCCTTGACCTACATGAATTGCATATGGCCAAATCCTATCTATGAACTTATTACCAATGGTAGACATGACATAAGCATCTTTACAAGGTCCACTGTACAGGATTTAGAAAACACCATTAGATTTGGCAAATAAGCAATCATTAGAACCTTTGCAGAAGAATTTATGGAAACTTTATATCTCTCTTCTCTCCTTTTCTGTACCTCAAAATGCCTCTACGGCATCTCTATTTTATCTTTCTTTTCACTAGTCTTGGAGTAAAAACTTTTTTTTTCTCTTTCCCAAGAAAAAAATTATCACTTGTGTCCTTGATCTCAAGCCACAGCATCCCTAGTAACAGGGATTGCAGGCATGCACCACTACACCTGGCTATGTATTTTCATTATTACCTTGTTCTGAATATACTCATTTTCCTCTGAACTACATCAGCTCCAAACCGCAGGAATTTATAAAATCATAGAAACGGGAAAGAAAAAAATTCTGCTTCCAATGATTTTTGGCGCAGGTGAAATAAATTTTTAAAAAGTCAGCTAATCTTCCTAAATGGAAAACTCTTTCCATTTAGGACAGAAGTAGATGTTAGGTCATTTGTCCATTAGTCAATTATATAAAAGGGAAATTCACTGTCATCTGTGACCTATTTTAGGGTATTAATAGTATCATTAGAAAAATAAGGTGTTTTTTGGCTGTGAAATACTTTACAAAATGCTAATGTTAATCAAACTTATTAATAGCTGTAAAACAGACCAAAACATAAAATTAAAGCCAACATTTAAAATATCTTCTCCCAAAATTGTAGTAATAACATTCAGTTGTTAATATCAGGTACAGTTGGAATAATACTTTTCCAAGTTTGTTCTTAATAGTATTTTAACAACATTCTAGGTTGAAAGTAGTAACTTTAGAAAATGTAAATGACTTCTAAATCTTATTTTCAAAGAACTCACTCTCAAACCATTTTTAAAAGTATATTCCATTATATGGTTATATGATTTATAGATTGCAGGTGGGGAATTTGTTAATAGCCCATATGGACATTTTAGTGAATTTTCACTGACATACAAAAACATAAATTGAAAAAAAAAATATAATCATATTCTAACTCCTGTGATTTTTAATGCATAATGAGACACATAATATATGCGTTGCAAGTTTCTTAACTATATAGGTAGGGACATCAGTAATAAGAGGGATTTTAACATGAAAGAAAAATAGGAAACTACTGAATTTATAAAAACCTATGGTAGCACCTTATCCTTAATACCTATGTTCCTTTACAGGCTTTAGGAAGATGTATTAACTGAAAGAAAATTCACTTTGAATTGAGGTTACCCAGTAATTATACTTTCCTGAAGGTTCTGAATATTTTTCATCAAACAAAATGGATAATATTATCTAAAGAAAATACAGTATTGGGGGAACAGAAAGTAAAACCTGAATTTTGTTAGGAACGGAGTCAGTGAAGAAGGACCTCAAATCTTAGTTAACAATGAAGATTGGGATATGGTAAGACCCCTGTATCACAATTATATAGAAACAGAGATGACTAATGACATTACCTTTACATGACTGAGAAAAATAATTTGATGGACATGACCTGTCAAATCAAAATTTTGAAGCAAATTAAGATTTTTAAAAATTTCTATTCTTTACTTATTCACACTTCTCAAAATCATTCAACTTAATATAACAATATATCTTTCAATTACTCTTCATGATTTCTTTCTTAGTGTGAATGAATTATAAATGTTAGATAATTTGCATTTAAATACACATTTACTTATACAGGCTTTTTTTTTTTATCTTAAGGCAAAAATACATCTGTATCTATATTATTCAGATAACTGTCCTAATCCAACCTTTTCTTGCCATTTTTCCTTGTATCTTCTTACCTTTTAGACCAGTTTGCAAAGTGGTGCATTACAATCTCCAGGAAAGAAAATGAATCATGCTACAGCTTTCAATAGAATTATTATTATTGATATACCTCGTGTATATTGTGCCCCAAAGGAATAGAAATCAGGCTTGTTTGGCTAATACTTTTTCTGAAAGCTTGTCACCCTTAACCTCCCTCACAGCACTGAAGATGATTTCCTATAATTTAAAATGAATTAAATGTGAGTTGAATTTGGTTTCCATGCTGCCTAAAGCAAAGACAAAACTGAAAAGTCATGACTACTTAAGTTGGGCAGAAATTGCCCTAACTGTAAGACATCTGCTGGTGTATGCATCTAAAAAGAAAGGAAACAGCTGTTTCAAACTGTTACCTCTAAGAGAGAAGCTATATCACAGGGATGGCTGAGAGGAGCAAAATGATTTTCCAATAACTACAAA
Organism: Pseudochirops cupreus; assembly: GCA_028627135.1. Classification (NCBI taxonomy): domain Eukaryota; kingdom Metazoa; phylum Chordata; class Mammalia; order Diprotodontia; family Pseudocheiridae; genus Pseudochirops; species Pseudochirops cupreus. The sequence goes on from JAQQSU010002845.1 coordinate 4,881, forward strand.
GGAAGACAGAGTGGGTAGATAACATTTAAGGCCTACTTTTCCCTGGCAAAACAAAACAAAATGTTACAGTATGAATTGTTGGAAAAAAATATTAGTGAATTATTGAAGGAAAACTCACATTGCAACTTTAGGACATGAAATAGTCCAAGAATTATGGCCCTGGCAATAATGGAAGAGTAAACAAAGGGGTGCCAAACCTGGAACTGAATGGTCAGAAAAGAGAGATAATGAAAATCATTGATAAAATTTAAATATATTTTGTTTATTTTTATAGAAAATTTTTTAAAAAGTGTTAATTTCAGTTGCTAGAGATTATGAACAATAGTACAAAGAGACCTCCTTTAAGAATTTGATAGGGTGGAGCCAAGATAGTGGAAATGAAGCAGGAAATTTTCTAAGCTCCTCCATCAATTCTGTCACTAAACTTTAAAAAGTGAATGTGAATGGATTTTAGAGTGACAGAAGCCACTGGGAGACGGAGTGTGGCAGATATCCAGACCAGGAAAGTGCCCAAATAGGTCTGGGCAGGGAGAAAGCAGAGTACACAGAACCACACCAAGATGGACTTGAGAGTAGATTACAGCAGAGTGAGAAGGAGCCCAAGCCAGTGGACTCACCCACCACAAGGATGATTTGCATCCATGTCACAACAGGACAGAGGACTGGTCAAAGCTGAATACGAGAAAGCTCAGGGCCCACAGTAGAACAGCAGCTTCTCCTGGGGATGTCAGCCCACAGCCTAAACATTTAAAAATCACCTACCTGAACTTCTAGGAATCAAGATGAAGGAATAAACTCTGGTTGCTCTAATCTCCCTCCCTGAACCAGAAAACCCAGAGAGAAATGTCCCACCCAGAGTAAAACTCTGAAACAGCCGAAACAGCCTCAGGCTTGTGTCAACGAGGAAGGGTATAACTGAGGCACTACAGACTCTGAAGTGAAGGGCAGGCGGCATCCCAACAAGCCCCATCTCAGCTCACCAGCAGGAGCTCCCTAACCCCATGAGGGTGGAGCCAGCAAAGCCCTCACAACACAAGCCTAGGTGTGCCTTAGCACTATGAAGGGAATCAACAGACAGAATCACTCCTGGCTTCCAGCTACTGAGCCTGCCTGGGCTTTAGCCTAGAGGCACACAGGTAGAAATCTGAAGTGGCTAGACCATCCCTCCTCCACAGGTTAACTCGGTGAGACTCAGGGTAACTCAGGGTAAACACTGAGAGTCTTGGCCTTGGCCTCAATCTAGACACCTAGAGGCTACAGCACAAAAAGTTAACCACCAAACTCCTACCTGCCAGGCTGAGAAGCATGGTATATCTGCACCCCAGAAGAAGACATATACTCTAAAATTTCAGGACCTAGCCCATGACAATGGGCAAGAAGGAATCTGTGAAACAAAGAATGATATAATCCTATTATAGTGAGCAAGAACAACCAAATTCAGAGGACAACATATATATGCTGTCCTATACTCATACCCGAGATTGCTGAAGGAAATATGAATTGATCTGAAGCCCAAAAAGCATGCTTGGAGGAGCTCAAGGAAGATTTTCAAAGCCAAATTAGAGAGGTAGAAGATAAATTCATTCATTCATCCATTTATTTATTTATTTAAATTATTTTTCTGTTCATTTTTAGTTTACAACATTCTTTTTCACAAGATTTTAAGTTACAAATTTTCTCCTCCTCTTTCCCCAACACACTACCTCAAAACAGCAATGCCACTAAATACCCCCTTCCTAATCTGCTCTCTCCTGTATCCTCCTCCATCCCCCCTCTGACTTTCCAGTAGGACAGTGGTTCTCAATTTTCCTAATGCTGCTACCCTTTCATACAGTTCCTCATGTTGTGGTGACCCCCAACCATAAAATTATTTTCGTTGCTACTTCATAACTGTAATTTTGCTACTGTCATGAATCACAGTGTAAATATCTGTTATGCAGGATGTATTTTCATTGTTACAAATTGAGCATAACTCACAGGTTGAGAACTGTTGCTGTAGGACAAGATTTATGTCCTTACCCCAGTGTCTGTACATCTTATTTCCCAGTTGCATGTAATAATAATGATGATGATGATATGCAATTTTAAAATATTTAATTTAAAAACTTTGGATTCCAGATTCTTTCCCCTTTTCACTGATCACCCACCCTTACTGGAAACATGAGCAATTCAATGTAGATCGTACATGTGTAGTTAGCAAAACATTTCCATAGTGGATATATTGTGAAAGACCGACTGTATTTCCCTCCATCTTATCCTTCCCTCCATTTATTCAATTTTATACTTTGATCCTGTCACTTTTGAAAAGTGTGTATTTCTAACTACCCTCTACCCCAATCTGCCCTCCCTTCTATCATCCTCCCCTTATCCCTTTCCCCCCTACTTTCCTACAGGGTAAGATACTCAAATTAGCATACATGTTATTCCCTCCTTAAGGCAAATTCAGTAAGAGTAAGGTTGACCCATTCCCTTTTGCCTTCCTATTACTCCCCTCCATTGTAATATTTTTCTCTTGCCTCTTTTATATGAGATAATGTGCGCTATTCTATCTCTCTCTATCTCCTCTCATTATATTCCTCTGCTACCTCTTAATTTTATTTTTTAAGTATCATCCTTTCTATTCAACTGATCCTGTGCCCTCTGTCTATGTATATATATTCCCTTATATACACACACTCACATGTATTTATGAGTACATATGCCCTCTTATATATATATATATATATTTATATGTATATATATAAATATATATATAATGTGTGTGTGTATGTATGTATGCACATACACACACACACCTATTGACTTCAACTATACTCATATTCAGAAAATTTCCATAAGTTACAATTATCATTTTTCCATGTAGGAATTTAAATATTTCAACATTAATAAGTTCCATGTGATTTCTTTTCCCTGTTTACCTTCTCATGATTCTCTTGCTTCTCATATTTGAATGTCAAATTTTCTATGCAACTCTGGTTTCTTTCATCAAGAAGACTTGAAAGCCCTCTATTGCATTGAAAGACCATATTTTCCCCTGAAACATTATGTCCAGTTTTGTTGGGTAGGTGATTCTTGGTTTTAATCCTAGCTTTTTGACCTCCAGAATACCATATTCCAAGCCCCTTGATCCCTTGATGTAGAAACTGCTAAATATTGTGTTATGCTGATTGTCTTTCCACAATATTCAAATTGTTTCTTCTTGGATGTGTGTAATATTTTCTGCTTGTTCAGAGAGTTCTGGATCTTGGATATAATATTCCTAGGAGTTTTCTTTTTGGGATCTTTTTCAAGAGGTGATTGGTGAATTCTTTCAATTTTTATTTTGCCCTCTGGTTCTAAAATATCAGGGCAGTTTTCCTTGATTATTTCTTGAAGGATCATTTCTAGGTTCTTTTTTTGATCATGCTGGTGTGTGTGCTCCCCTCCTCCCCCAACCTATATTCAGGTACTCCAATATGTATTTTTTTTTTAATTATCTCTCCTGAATCTGTTTTCTTGGTCAGTGGTTTTTTTCTCCAATGAGATATTTCCCATTGCCTTCTGTTTTTTCATTTGTTTGAATCATTTTTGTAGTATTTTGATTTCTCATAAAATCATTAGCTTCCATTTGCTCAGATCTAATTCTGAAAGAATTTTTCTCTTCAGTGAGCTTCTTGAATTCATTTTCCTTCTGGCAAATTCAGCTTTTTAATGCATTCTTTTCCTCGTTGACTTTTTGGGCCCCTTTCACCATTTCAATTAGTGTATTTTTTAACATGTTATTTCCTTCCACGAGGTTCCTGACTCTCTTTTCATGATTTCCTTGCATTATTCTCATTTCTATTCCAAATTCTTCATCTACTTCTCTTACTTGATTTTCAAAATCCTTCTTGAGCTTCTCCATGGCCTGTAACCAATTCATATTTTTCTTGGAAGCTTTGACGAAAGAGTTCTGACTTTATTGTCTTCCCCCTGTTCCATGCTTTGATCCTTTTTGTCCCCAGAAAAGGAATCTAATGTTTGATTGCTTTGCCTGTTTTGCTTCCTCAGCTTGCTTATGTTGCCACTCAATTACTTTACCTTCTTCCAGGGAGGAGAGCTTGATCCTAAATCACTGTGGTCTCTGCAGCTACTAGACCTATTGATTGGGTACCCTCTATGGCTCACTGGCCACACATCTGAGGACCTCCACCAAAGAGAGAGATCTAGATCCAAGCAGGTTAAAACAAGAGTTATTGCCTTCTGAATGGTTGTTTGGCCACCCTACAATCTGCAGGCCAGGGGCTCTGAAAGCAGTCATGTGGCTGGAGCTGCAGCAAAGGCACATCAAACAAGAAATTATAGAAACAATCGGTAACATCATTCAAAAGTATGACAACAATGAGACAGCATACCAAAACTTGTGTGATGCAACACAGGCAGTTGTTAGTGGAAGTTTTATATCCCTGGATACACACATAAATAAATTAGAGAATATGGAGGTAAATGAATTGGGCATGCAATTGAAAAAGCTAGAAAAAGAACAAAGTGAAAATCTCCAATTAAATCCTAAATTACAAATAATGAAAGCCAAAGGACAAATAAATAAAATTGAAATTAAGAAAACTATTGAAATAATAGGTAAAACTAAGAACTGGTTTTATTAAAGAAAACCAAAAAAATTAATAGACCTTTAGTCAATATGATTATAAAAAGAAAGAAGAAAACCAAATTACAAGTATCAAAAATGAAAAGGAAATAATGTACCTCCAATGAAGAGGAAATTAAATCAATAACTAGGAATTATTTTGACCAATGGTATGCATATAAAGTTGACAATATTAGTTAAATGGATGAATATTTGCCAAAAAAGTATAAGTTGCCCAGATTAACTAAAGAGGAAGAAAACTACTTAAGTAACCTCATCTTAGAAAAAAGAAATAGAACAAGCCATCAACAAACTCCCTAGGAAAAAATCTTCAAGTGCAGATGGATTTTTTTTTAGTAAATTCTATCAAACATGTAAAGAACAATTGATTCCAATACTCTACAAACTATTTGGGAAAATTGGTGAAGAGGGAGTCTTACCAAATTCTTTTTGTAATGCAAATATGCTACTGATACCTAAATCGAGAAGACACACAACAGACAAAGAAAATTATAGATGACTTTCCCTCATGAACATAGATGCAAAAATTTTAAATAAAATATTAGCAAGAATCTACAGCAACTCATCACAAGAATAGTACACTCTGACCAGATAGGATTTATTCCAGGGATGCAAAGATAGTTCATTATTTAGAAAACCATCCATATAATTGATCATCTCAACAATAAAACTAGCAGAAACCATATGATTATCTGAATATATGCAGAAAAGGCTTTTGATAAAATAGAACATCCATTCCTACTAAAAACACAAGAAAGAATAGGAATAAATGGAGTTTTCCTTAAAGTAATAGATAGCATGTATTTAAAGCAATCAGCAAGTATTATATGTAATGGAGATAAACTAGAAGCCTTTTCAATAAGATCAGGGGTGAAACGAGGATGTCCACTGTCACCTCTCTTATCCAGTCTGGTACTTGAAATGTTAGCAGTTGCAATTAGAGAAGAAAAAGAAATTGAAGTATCAAATTAGGCAAAGAAAAAAGAAAGCTACCATTCTTTGCAGATGATATGATGATATGCTTAGAGAATTCTAGAGAATCAAGTAAAAAACTACTTGTGACAATACATAAATTTGGCCAAGTTGAAGGAGATAAAATAAACTAACATAAATCCTCAGCATTCTTATATATTTCTAATGAAATCCAACAGGAAGAGACAGGAGCAAAAATCCCATTTAAAGGTACTGTAGACATTATAAAAAATTTGGAAATCTACTTGCCAAAAGAAACCTAGGACCTGTGTGAACACCACTACAGAACACTTTTCAGACAAATAAAATTGGGTCTAACTACTTGGAAAAACATCAATTGTTCATGGCTGGTTTGAGCTAATATAATACAAATGTCACTTATACCTATATTAAATCTCTATTTAATGCCATACCAATGAAGCTACCAAACAATTACTCTATATAGCCTGAAAAAAATAGTAACAAAATTATTTTGGAAGAACAAAGGGTCCAGAATATCAAGGGAATTAAGGAAAAGAAATACTAGGGAAGGTGGCTTAGCCACACCAGATTTTAATCTTTGTTATAAAGGATTAATCATGAAAAATACTTGTTACTGTCTAAGGAATAGAGTAGTGGATCAAAGGAATAGACTGGGTACACAAGACTCAGCAACCAATGACTATAGTAAGCTACAGTGTAATAAACCCCAAAACTGCAGTTATGGGGATGAGAACTCCCTATTTGACAAAGACTGCTGGGAAAACTGGAATACGGTATGGCAACAAATGGGCATAGATCATTATCTAACACTTTATACCAAAATCAAGTCTAAATGGATGCATGGTATGGGTGTAAAGGCTGATACTGTAATCAATCTGGGGAAGCAAGGCATTGTTTACCTGTTAGGTTTATGGAGAAAGGAAGACTTTATGACCAAACAAGAGTTAGAGAACATTATAAAATGGAAAATAGATAATCTTGATTACATTAAATTGAAAGGTTTCTGTACAAACAAAGCTGATGTAACCAAGATTAAGAGGGAATTAAGAATGAATATTTAAAATCAGTGTCTACGATAAAGGCCTCATTTCTAAAATATATAGAGAATTGAGTCAAATCTTTAAGAATACAAGGCATTCCCCAATTGATAAATGGTCAAAGGCTATGAACAGCAGTTTGGAGAGGAAGAAATTAAAGATATCCATAAGTATATGAAAAAAATGCTCTAAATAACTAGTGATTAGAGAAATGCACATCAAAACAAGTCTGAGGTACCACATCTCATTGTTCTAATTGGCTAAGATGGCAAAACAGGAAAATGACAAATTTTGGAGAGGATGTGGAGAAATTGGAACACTAATACATTGTTGGTGGAGTTGTAAACTGATCCAACCATTCGGGAGAGCAATCTGGAACTATGAAAAAAGGGCTGTAAATAATTGCATACCCTTTGACCAAGTAACACCACTTCTGGCGTTGTATCCCAAAGAGATCATAGAAGTGGGAGGAAGACTCATACGTACAAAAATATTTATTGTAGCCCTTTTGGTTGTGGCAAAAAAAAAAAAGGAAATTAAAGGAATGCGTGTCAGTTGGGGAATGGCTAAACAAGTTGTGGTATATGAATGTAATGGAATACTATTGTACTGTAAGTAATAAGGATCAGAGAGACTTCATAATACCCTGGAGACATTTGTAGAAACTGATGCAGAGTGAGAAGAGCAGAACCAGGAGAAATTTGTACACACAGATACAACACACGTGTGATGCCCAACTTTGAAAGACTGGACTCTTCTCAGCAATGCAGGGTTATAAGACACCTCCAAAAGACTCAGGATGGAAGGAGATGTCTACAATCAGAGAAATAACTAGAAAGAAGAAAATTTGAATCGAAACTGAAGCAATTTACCTACTCTCTTTCTTTTTCATGTTTGGTTTTGTTTCCTCTTCCCCATTGTTCATTCCAGTCATTTACAATCTCTCTTTATGACCTGATTAATGTCTAATGTGAAATTATTTGTAGGTCCTATAATCCATTGTATGCTGCCATGATGGGAGTTGGGGAAGAGGATAGAAAACAGGAGAAAATTTGAAACTCAAGGGATTGTGGAATTTATTCTTGTGAACTAAATGTAAAGAAACAAATTAATAAAGACAAAAAAATAAAAAAAAACAAAACAAAACAACAGGTTATCCAAAGGGGAGGAAAAATATATTCCCCAAAATTTTTAAATTTATCTCATCTTTCTAATACTTTCTTAAGTCTAACAATCAATGAAGCAATAAATCAAATTGTTATTGTAGCCAAGAACTTCATAATTGAACCCTTAATCATTATCAAATAGAATCCTAAGTCATATCAAATGCATTTAAGTCAATGAAAATTATATGTAATTTCTAATCTATAGATATCTTTTATTATGATTGAGTCAAATACTTAATGAGCAATTGGCCAAGAGTGTCTTTTATGTTCTAGGGAATGATTGAATGAAGAAAATGCTATCCGCAAACAGAAACTTCTGGAAAACATCACCATGTACAAGGAATCCATCTTTATCTTGACTTCTTCACTGGATCTCCATATAAAATTTGTGAATACCTTTGTGAAATGTACCTCTCCCAGCTTTATGCAAACTCTTTATATTAATGATGAGGCATCAGAAAATAAGATAACCTCTTTGTTGTTATATTTTTCATTATATCTTGAATAATTATGATATATATCTATATATACATATACATATATATATATATATACACACACACACATGTATATATGAGAGAGAGAGAGACAGAGAGAGAGAGAGAGAGAGAGAGAGAGAGAGAGAGAGAGAGAATACTCCTTGTGGGCCAAGACATTTGTTCGACTAAATTAAATTATATATATATTTTTTAAATCAACAAGTACCCGATACAACTTTATATTTTCCACATATTTCCTTCAACTGCATCATTTTGAAGATACACTCTACAGTGAACTAACATTTGTGAAAGAATGCATTTTTCTTCTGACATATTCATTGGGGATACCCTCTCCATGTGTGTAGCTTCACATTATATTATATAGATGAAATAGTGCCCATATGGATTAATAATAATTAATATTCTCTCATTTGCATTTTTGATAATGTTCATGATGCTTTTCTACATTTGTTGTCTTATCTCCCTTCAGATTACCTGTGAATGAGTCTTCAATGACACTCAATACTGCTATGTCCAACACAAATCTCTTTTGTATATATTTGGTCTAAGTCAAATGCTTTTCCTGTATGTTTTCTCTTTAGTGATATTTATAACTTCTTCAAAAGCACATCTGGGACTGTGCTGTTGTAACTTCAACACCATATTCACAGCACCAACAGTGATTATGAATATGTCAGCATAATTCTGAATTACAAAATATAATATACTCTCTATTTAGAAGACAAAAGCAAAACATTTATTCATACACCAGAAAGTCAAATCCAATATAGGAACAAAGATGTTAATACACTTTATCACTTCACAGAGCAACAGCATCCCAAAGCCTTCCCACAAAGAAATGCTCACACTATCCATTTATTTGCGTGTCTCTACTCCTCCCTCTGCTCTAACTGCTCTGACTCCCAATTTCCTCTAACCTCTGCTCCACTCTTGCTTCTCCACATGTTCAGCAAACTCCTCCCACCACAGCTCCATGTAATTACATTTGGTCTATAAAGGGGCAGGGAAAATCTTCACATTCCCATGACTATTACTTTCAGCCCCAAGATATTTCATGTACCTTACATAGGTCAGGGACCTTAAGGATAACTGGTATCAACAGAACTCCACACCAATATAGGAAAGATAACACATAATAAGCACATAAAACAATACCCTACAGTGGGGGCTTGAGAACAAGTAAGTCATCATTCTCCCCTTGAATGAATAAGGTTCAAAATCTTGGGACAAGAGGTGAAAATCTCTTCCTTCAATAGCTATTTCTTGCTGAAATTGGACATGTAGCTGTCCCTGCACCAGAAGGTCTCATTTGAGAGGACAGTTTTTTAGCAGAATCCAGGGCTTGGTTGATGCCAGGTCCAGGGGTGACACATTAAAATTGTGGACAG
>JAQQSU010002846.1:0-14552 GCA_028627135.1 Pseudochirops cupreus
AATAAAGTAATCTGAATGCATCATGCCATTAATAAGCCTCTGTTGAATTGAACTGAATTCAATTGGTTTCTCCATTTTCAAGGGAGTTTTTATAGGTTTCATCCATGATGTTTCACTCCCTTTCATCCCCTCCCCACATTTAATCTTTTGCCAAGCCCTATTGATTCTACTTTTGTAACATCTTTCAGATATGCCCTCCTCCCTTCTCTAACATTGCCACCAATCTTGTGGAGTTTCTCATCATAACAAACTTGAATTCTTGCAATAGCCTTCAGGTTGTTCTACCCAGCATGAGGCTCTTTCCATACAAGTCCATATCACATTTATTTGTCAAAGGAACAGATCCGACCATGTCAGCTCTACTCCACATTTAAAAAACAACATTGGCTCTTTATCACTTCTAGCATCAAGTAAAAAATTCTCTATTCGTCATTCAAAGACCTTTATAACCTGCCCTACTGTTGCACCCACACATCTAGGCTTCTTAGACTTTATACTCCCCCACCTTTAGATCCTCTTCATTCCAATGATACTGGCCTTCTCATTGTTCCTCAAAAAAACAAATCTTCATCTCCCTCTCTGGACAATTGTTTTTTTTTTCTGTTTTTGTTTTTGTTTTTACTTCATCTCATTCATGGAATTCTCTCCCTCTTCATATTTACCTCTTGGATTCCCAGGCTTCCTTTAGGACTTAAATAAAGTTCATCTGTCATTAAGAAGTCTTTCCTAATCCTTCTTAATTCTAGTGCCTTCCAGAGAGAACATTGCAGGTATAGGAACTGACCAATACTATGGATAAATTGATTGGAAAGATAATTTAATGATCAAAAGTAAGGAAAAAAATAGAATTTTTGTTTTCATGTGATCATTCACTTCAATTAAAAACTGGTTTTATTTCTTACTGAAACCAAAATAAATGGTATTTTGGTCAAATATACTTATTGAAGAACCAATAATGATTCATTCACTTAAATATTTATTCTGACAACACTCATTGAGCAGTTAATGTTTGCAAGACCCCATGCTTCTACTGTGTGCCAATTCTGCCCGTGTGTGTGTGTGTGTGTGTGTGTGTGTGTGTGTGTGTGTGTTGACCCAGCATCATAGAGAGACAACATGCTGTAGTGAAGAGGGCAGTCCATATGTGATTTGAAATCCAGCCTCAGATACTTTCAAGCTTTGTGATCTTGGGAAAATAACGTACACTCATTTGCCTTTAGTTTCATTTTCTGAAAAATGGGTGTAACGGAATCATTCTAACAGTATTATTATGAGGATGAAATTAAATAGTGCCTATAAAATAGTTTGCAAACTTTAAAGAGAGGTATAAATGATAATTTGTATTCATAGCACTATTAATAATATTTTTGTCTTCTGTGGTTCTGTCTATTAAATACAGGTGTTTAGGTTACCATATGCAATGTATTGTTTGTGTCATTCAGGTAGAAATGTCTATGTGAATATTTCCTTGTCTGCCATGTGTGTGAATAAAGAACAGGTAGTCATCGTCTTTTGTGAAACAACACTTCATAGTCTTAACAATTGCTATTAACCTGCAGCCTTCTGCTCTTAATGAAGCATAATCCCTGTTCTTATAGCCTTTCCTCATAAATAAAATGGTCTGGCTCTTGAATTATCTCTTTTTGTTCCTCTCTGAACAGGTTCCAAATTCTTCTTATCCCTTTTTAATTGAGGAGGACCCAAACTGCACCCAATACACTGGTAAAAATCCTTTCTAGTTACACATGCAATGAGAGGATTACCTTAATAATTTAATACATAGCTCATGGACCTCAGACTAAAAGTTTCCTACAAATTAGATAAATCTAAATTCCTTCTTTTTTTTAAAATAGAGGTTGAATTAAAGGAGGGTAGATAGATTTTCCAAATAATTAAAGGCATTCTTTTGAAAGATCCAAATTTATGGATGAGGAAAAGTGGAATGAATCAAACATTTATTAAGTAGTTACCATGTGCCAGGTATTGTGCTGAGCACTGGGCATATAGATGCAAACAAAAAGAAAAAAAAAGTTCCTGCCCTCAAGAAGCTTGCATTCTAATGAAGGAAGATAATTCCAATTTGGGAAATGAAATGGATGGGGGAAAGGGAGACATTATAGTTACTAGTACATGATTTGGAAGTTCAGAATGTCAGGAAGAATGCAGGGAGGAGAATGAAGGAAAGTTTGTCCCTTGCAGAAAATGGAGGCTCTAAGGAGGCATTTGCCAACCAGCATAAAAGAGTGTTGGCCTTGGTGAAGAGATTAAGGGGTGATAGTATGTTCCAGAGTAATGAGACCCCAGGTTCCTCAGGAACTTCCAGGATGAAACAGCAGTAAAGGCATAATTTTGAAGTTAAAAAATCAGGAAGAGAGCCCTGGGAAGGGGACAGGATATGGCTTCACAGAGCTACACTTTCATAATCATCTGTCTATAGCAGTAAAAATAAATATTTTTTTGCAGTAGCTTTTAATACAATACATACTCTGCCCCACCACCACTTCAGAGGCTACTTATTCTGAAAAAAGGAACAATTTTTTTTTAAACCTAACAGTCTCCAAATAGACTTGATAGAAAGACTTAGGATAGCTCTTAAGTATTACGCCAAGTGTGCATAGGCATCATAACAACTACTTTTACAAATGATGGAACAAGAGTGAAAGAGAGGGAAAAAAGGGTAACTGAGTAAAAGTGTTCCTTTCTTCCACTCCTAGGGGAAGAAATCAAAAGGAAATCTGTCTTCCCTTTCAGTTTAGTGGGGGTCCTGGGTTTGATGGGTGTTTTAAATTCCAAACAATATTGCAGCAATGAGCTCAACTCAGTCCAGCAGCGAGTGTAAAGCACTAGGTTTTCAACTGGCCCTGCAGGGAAACTTAGATTTTTCATTTCATATTTCATTTATAAATTGATGCAGTAACTCCACAAAGGCACTAGGCTTTTAAAACTTAATAAGGAAGAAAAAGTGTTTATGTGTTTGTGTATTGGTGTGTGTGTGCACACACGGGCCTGTGTGTTTAACAGTCGGTGGTATTTCTTGTTTGTTGGAAGGACTAGCAATTCAGGTAGTTGAGCACATCCTGCTTTGATGCTTTGTTCCTCCTTTCCCTGCTTATCTTTAATTTATGAAAGATGAAGAAAAGGAACAGAAGATATAAAGGTTGTTTATTTTCATTGTTGAAAACCTATGACAGCTTTCTGCTAGTGCTACCCACAATAAGAGCAGTTCTGTAGATATTGTCTGCTGTTGATTTCTTTCTTGGTAAATATGATTTTGAGAAAAATAAGAATTTCTTAAATATTTATCACTGTGTGCTGGGCCAAAAATGCACATGGGTGAAGGAGATACTCTTAGGACTGAGAAGACCTTGAATTTGTCCTGTTGCTTTTGATTGAATGAAACCAAAGCAGATAGCAGTAGTTTCCAGTAATCACTTTTAAGCAGTTCTGTTTGTTGGGTCCTCAGAAAGATTGTCTGCAGGGGCCCTGCTGAACACAGAGAATGCTATTTTCACATATTCCAAAGCCTTACAGTCTAACATTACTGGCAGTCTTCAATGGAAGTTGTTTTGATGGCAGGAGATATGGCTACTGTGGTTGGATTTTGATTGTTCCCTAGGAAGCTGATGTAGAGAAAGAACCCAGCTGTTACCACCCCTGATACTGCCAATTCAGTGGGAAAAATGTGAAAAACATTGAGAGATCCAGGAATAAGATATGGACTAGAATAATTTCAATAATTTTAGCAGCTAAAAAGTTTGTTCAATTACCACTATAACTTGGACCTAAGCAAATGCTAAGACAATTAATTCATGATAATAACCACTTCAGTCAATACCACATGGCATGAAGACATGCATGAATCCCTTTTGTAGTGTGTGTACATTGGGTAGTATCAAGGACAAGCCTTTGAGGGGAGCTGTGGCATGCAACTGTAAGTGAATTTAGGATTGAAGGATTGATAGAAAAGTAAAGAATGAAAAAGGTAAGGGGAAGGACCTCAAAGACATCTTTCACCTATTTTGAAACCCACTTAGGTTTGACCTTCCTGTAAAATTGTTTTCAAGTTATCAGAATATTTTTTCCACTCTCTATTCCAATGCAACTCTGTAGACTTGAAATTTTTATGCATATGGGAAGCTATAAAATGGGAATCAGATCTTACTGATCTGACTAATGGCAGGTGCTAAGTATATCTTAATCCATGGGAACTTCATTCATTATCTCTCAGATTTATCCCTTTGTTACGTGGTTCTATACCAACATGTCATACTGTACGGAACGTTAGAAATTTGTTGTATCTGGTGTCAGGTCATTAGGTAACTTATTAGGTTGATCAGAAGCCTGGCTTTCATCTTTAGGTTTAAGGGTTCATGATGCTGACATGAGATCAGATAGAGACCAAAACAAACCTTAGGCAATGTGACCTTAGATAGTTGCTCTAGATCAGTGGTTCTCAACCTTCCTAATGCCGTGACCCTTAATACTCGTATGTGAACATATCTGCATGTGGGTGAACCCACCTGGAGATGGACAGAGGAGTGCTGTCTCAGTTCTTAAGACCATTGGAAATATGTGTTTTCCATTGGTCTTAGGCAACCCCTGTGACTCCTATGAAAGGGTCGTTCAACCCCCAAAGGGGTTGTGACCCACAGGTTGAGAACCGCTGCTCCAGATAGTACTTCCTAAGTAAGCTCATCTTAAAAAATATTAGAATGAGAGGGGGAAAGGGAAAATTGCAAGAATATTTTCATTCTTTTCTTGTGGTTTTCTAGGAACAAATTGGCTAAAAAGAGATTATCCAGTAATGTACCGTACATGAGTAGGAAAGAAATGAAACAAAGATAGACTGGGCAAGGGAGGTGTCACCACTATGGACCACCTATGAATTTAAGCTCATCTCTAAATTATTACTGCTTGTATGTAAAATCCAACCAGATATACATCAAAAGAAATGATAGTTACCTTCAAGTATTAGAAAGGTTTTCAGGCAGATAAAGATTGTTTTTGCTTGCCTTAAGAGACTAGAAATAGGAATCATTTTTAAGAATGATTTCAACTCAAAATAATGAAAACATATAAATCCCTAGAACTGAATGAAAGTAGAGTGGGTCTCAGAAGATAGTAGCTTCTCCTTTACAGGAAGTCTTCAAGCAGAATGGAAATAACCACCTGTTAGAAAAGCTGTAGTAAGATTTCATGTCCAGATACAGACTGCATTTGATTTCATCTGCCAACTCTTGTTCTTATGAAAAATTTTGTCATAAGTTTTCTTGTTGTTCAGAAGTCGTTCCCTGAAATTTGTTCAGGACCTAAAGTTGACCTTGGGTTCTCTAATCTATGCCTATGAAATACAAACAATGGTAATTACTACCAAAACTGGTACTAACAAACAGCAAAGATTTGAACTTAGACTAAACCTGAGGCAATTTAAAGCCTATTAGATGATCTCATAGTCTGAACGAATAATCATTGGAAAGAGGACATAAACACATACATAAACACACACAAACATGAATGCATGCACACACACACACACACACACACATCCCACAGTGACTTGGGTAGATAGATAGATATACACATACATACTCTCTCTTCATATTTGCATATATATGCATAAATAACTACATGCATGTGTGAATATACACAGAGACATTAATGCACCTTGCCAGTATAATGCACACATACACAAACATGTATGTGAGTATGTATGTGTTTATCTATATTTCAATGCACACACACAGAGATGTGTATACATACATATGGGTATGTAAAATGTATATATTTATATGTGTACATGTAAGTATATGCCTATATGTGTATATCTATCTATACATGCACAGATGCATGCATGCATATATGGGTATACATACAAACGCATACAGTCACACACACACACACACACACACATATTCCTTACTCAGGAAGTAGCATCTGTGGTGATATATAGACTAATATAGACATAGGGAGCTAGATGAAGCAGTGGATAGACTTCTGTACCTGAGTTGAAATTCAATCTTAAACACTTACTACCTATATGACACCAAATAAGTCACTTAACTGTGTTTGATTCAGTTTCCTCATCTATAAAATGAGCTGGTCGAGAAAATAACAAGCCAATCTAATATCTTTGCCAAGAAAACCCTCAATGAGGTCATAAAGAAAAAATAGGTGGAACAAGAAATAAAAGAGTGGGCTTAGAATCAGGAAGACTCATCTTCATGAGTCTAATATGGCCTCAGATTCTCGCTTACTAGTTGTATGAGCATGGGCAAGTCATGTAGCCCTGTTTGCCTCAGTTCCCCATCTGTAAAAATGAGTTCGAGAAGGAAATCACAAACCAATCCAGTATATTTGCCAAGAAAAGGTCAAAATGGGGTCATAAAGGTTGGATATGACTGAAATATCAGAACAATATATACGAGTGTAGATCTCTGTGTGTATATGTATGTATGTCCATATGTGTGTGTGAGTGTGTCTGTATCTTACAGCCATGTGTGCCTCACAAAGATAGTTGATAAAGACATAGAGAGAGTCAGATTTAACTTGGCATATGTGTATGTGTGATAGATATCTTTGGAAGTCTGATTTTGCCTATGGAACCCATCTAAGAATAATGTTTTTAAATTAATAAAATAAAACACATAGAATTAGATAACAAAGCAATTATATTCAAATCAATTATCAATACATTGAAAATAAGTTTGGAGGCCCTTGGAATAGAAATATAACACAATAGAGGTTGTATTAAGAAATATTTGCTTCTAAAGATATAATCACAAACATACAAACTCACTATCTCGAGCTGTAGGAAGAATAATGTCTCTTCCACTCTCCTCCTCCTCAGACCCTGCTGAGGGGAAGGGATCAAGTTTTTAGGTAATCTTGATTCCCAGAGAGTACAGATTTAAGTTCCAGCACAGTTTGAAGTCCAAAACTCTCCTCAGGACTGAATCCCAGGCGTCTTGGCTTCTTCGGGTTTCCCTGACCACCTGGCTGATTGCACCACTCTAACTGTGATTTTGCTCTATTGTGGATGTGGATCAAAATCCTGAATTCACAGTGATCATGCTTGGCTCCTGAAATTGAGGATAAACAACATAACAGAAACAAATACCTCCGCCAATGCATTTCTCAAAGCTTGTGTAAAAGAGAGAGACTAGGGGAAAATGGCTTTCCTTTCCCTCTTACCAGCTTTAGTTAATAGTATGCATGCTTGGCATAGTAGATAGAAAAGAGTTCAAATGAAAGAGGGCAGAAAAAAAAGAGAATCAGAATTTGTTCCTGGAGTCAAGAAGGTATAGTAAGTTACTGTCACTCTCTCTTATTGATCTCAAGCCAAGGGCTATGGGGGAGGAAGAAAAGAAAAAAAGTAACCTAGGCAAAATCTTGGAACAGGATATAAGAGGAAAGATGTGGTGAAGCAGTATTTTAATGCAGGAAACTTGCATATTTGGTAAGAATGGTCTATCTCATTTGAATAAAAGTGGAGTGCTTTCCAGAACAGGAATTGGAATCTATCTAAATTCATCATTAAGCATTATATGTAATGGGGACATGTTAGAAGCATTTGCAATAAGATCAAGGGAGAAACAAGGTTGTCATTACCACCACCGGTTTTCAATATTATGCTTAAAATTTTAGTTTTAGCAGTTAAGGGAAGAAACAAATTTAAGGAATTAGAATAGGCAATGAAGAAACAAAGCTATCACTCCATGCAAATAAATAATATGATGGTAAACATAGATATATCAATTAAAAAATACTTTAAAGAATGAACAACTTTAGCAAAGTTGCAGGATATAAAATAAACACACATAATTTATTGGCATTCTATGTTAACAAAGATGAGAAGCAGGAGATAGAGGAATTCCATTGCAAGTAACTGGAGACAATATAAAATATTCAGGAGTCTACTTGCAAAGACAAACCCAGAAACCATATGAACACAATTACAAAATGCTTTTCACACAAATAAAGGCAGATAGAAATAATTGGGAAAATATCAATTGCTCATGGATAGGCTGGGATAAAAAACGAAAATGAGAAATCTACCAAAATTAATTTACTTTTTAAGAGCCATACCAATCAAAGTATTGAAATTTTTTACAGAACTAGAAAAAATAATAATAAATTTGTCTGGAAGAACAAAAAGTCAAAAATGTAAAGGGAATTAATGAAAAAAAGTACAAGGAAAGGTGGCTTAGCCATACCAGATCTAAATCTGCAGTATTAAGGAGCAATCATTAAAAAAAACAAACACTACTTGGCACTGGCTAAGAGAAAGAGTTGTAGGTTAGGTTCACAAGACACAACAATCAATGACTGTCATAAACTACAGTTTGATAAACCCAATAACTACAGCTTCTGGGAAAAGAATTCTATTTGACAAAAAGCTGCTAACAAAACTGGAAAACAGTATGACAGAAATTAGGCATAGACCAACATCTTAAACCTTATATTAAGATAAGATCAAAATGGGTATATGATTTGGATATAAAGACTGAAGATTTTGCAGAGACAAAACCAATGCAACCAAGATTAGGAGTGAGGCAGAAAACTGGGAAATAATTTTTCCATCCATTGTCTATGATAAAAGCCTCATTTCTAAAATACATAGAGAACTGAGTCAAATTTATGAGAATACAAGTCATTCCCCATTTGATAAATGGTGAAAGGATGTGAATGGGAAGTTTTCAGAAGAAGAAATTAAAGCTTTCTAAAGTCACATGAAAAAAATGCTCTAAATCACTATTGATGAGAGAAATGCAAATTAGAAAAACTCTGAGGCACTGCACCAAACCATTTAGATTGGCTAACATGACAAATCAGGAGAATGATAAATGTTAGATAAGATGTGGGAAAATTGGAACACTAATGAATTGTTGGTGAAGTTGTGAACTGATCCAACCAGTCTGGAGAGCAATTTGGAACTATGCCCAAAGGGCTATAAAACTGTGTATATCATTTGACCCAGCAAAATGACTTCTAGGTGTGTATCCTAAAGATATAATAAAAATGAGGAAAGGGCTCGTATCTACAAAAATATTTATAGCAACTCTTTGTGTTGGCAAAGAATTGGAAATTGAGCAGATGACCATTAATTGGAGAATGGCTAAACAAGCTGTGGTGTACGAATGCATTGGGATACTTGTGTTCTAAAAGAAAGGATAAGCAGGTGGATTTCAAAAACAAACAAATTGGAAAGACTTACATGAACTGATGCTGAGTGAGTTGAACAGAACCAGGAAAACACTTGACCCAGTAACATCAACATTGTGCAGTGACCAGCTTTTACATTCTTAGCTCCTCTCAGCAATGCAATGAGCAAAGACAGTTCTAAAAGACTCATCATAGAAAATGGTATCTACATCTGGAGAAAGACCTATGGGGTCTGAATGAACATTGAAGCATACTATTTTCTCATTTTATTGTTGTTTTTCTTTTTTGTCTTTTTTGTGGTTATTCCCTTTGTTTTTGATTCTTCTTTACAACTTGACTAATGTGGAAATATGTTTAATATGTTTGTAAATGTATAGCCTGTGTCAGACTGGATGCAACCTTGTGGAGGAGGGGAGGTAAGGAAGGGGGAAATTTAGAACTCAAATCTTATAAAAGTGAACATTGAAATTAAAAATGAATAAATAAATAAAATGGGAGAAAAGCAGAGAATTGTTCAGCCTATGAAAATTTTGAAGACTTAAGTAGCCAATCAAAACAGTCTTTCCTCATTCACATGGAGGAGTCATACAAGTCTTTGAGCTACTTCAAATGAGCATTCTCAAAATGTCCCTCAGAGAAGCCTAAATTACAGAATTATTATGATCAACATCAGTATAGAGAATCTCACCCTGATTCAATGATAGATCCTCCAAGTCCTGAAAAAATTACCTTTATATATTATTTCCCTTTTGGATGAAAAATCCTCCATGGCAGTGCCATAACCCACCCTCAACTCTCATCCTACTATTTAAAATTTGTATCTGCCATAATATTTCTCTACTTTGTAAAACAAGACATTTTATAAATGTTCTCTTGATTCAATTGGTCCAACTTTTAATTACTTTAGTACTTTGTATGAAAAAATCCATAATGCTGCATTTATGTGTTAAGGGGGGGGGGGCTGAATAAGACTTCAAGTGTTTCAAAAGAACGCTAAATTCAGTACTCAGCGTAATGCTCCAATATGTTCTTTTGATTCCTAATTTTATGATCTAGTTGTTCAGCAGTGCTCAGTATCAGTCCAGAGTAAAACTATTTTCAAACAAAATGACAGGATTCACCATTTATAAAGAACTAACTCATGAACACAGTTGAACATTAGATTGATATTATTTTTACTAATTGAGCATTGACTTAAATCAAATGTTTGAATAGAGCAAATGCCTAAAGTTGCAAATGTATACAATAATTTGCTTCTTTTACCTCCATCTTGCTTTTTAGGGTAGGTAAACACTAAAAATATTTCTTTAGCTTCCTTCATTGCCCCTCATTCATGAATTTCTTTCCCATTACATTTAGATCATATTAATTGTGTCATACATCATACTGGGAAAAAGTCACCTGTGTCTTGGAATAAGATTAAAAAGTAAACATCTGGAAATTAAATTGATAGCAAACCATCTGAAAATATGTTTCTCAAAGTAATGTATCTTTTAACTTCTATTTGGAAACTGACAGTCTGATATGCCCCATGTACCACCCCTTACAATTATCTCAATGTTCAATTTAGGAGATGGACAACGATGTTAGAAACTTCGATTCCAATAGAAATAGAGCTACCCCCATTACTAGAAGCTGCTTTTGCTTCTTGTTATAGGAGTGCTGAGTCCTAAGGAATCTGAAGACAGGCTCTTAGTGAAGTAGTTTCAAGACCTGCCCAGTGCTGAGACAATGGGATCACACTAAGTAAAAAGTCCAGCGCTGGCAAAAGCAATGAAACTTCCCTAGGCTACCAAATTAGGTTTTAGAATGAGAAGGAAAACCTAAACACATATATAATTTAAAAATATGAACAAGGTCAAACATTTAGCTCAGCAGCTATCCTCTTCTTTTTTTTCTCCCTTGAATATTCCCAATTTTTTTTCAATATCATCCATTTAAATATGCTTCCATGGTGAAAGCCCATGAATTGATTAAAACAAAGTCTTGTGCATTCATCATTGTGCCAAATAATGGGAATAAAAAACATCAAATATGAGCCAGTCCCTCTTTATAGGCATCTTTCATCTTAATAGAACAAAACAACATATGCAGTAGTGGGAAAAAAGAGTCACGAAAGCAATGACATGATCCTATTTGTCATTTCCAGAAAGAATAGTGGAATGATGTCCTAGTATATTGATTATAATATTGAGCCCCAGGAGTAAGCAGTACATGGTGGCAGGATGGATAGTAAAAGAATTAGCATGGTTAGGATTTGCAATATAATCCAGTGGTCTGTGAATGACAAAAGAGATCCTCTTGGTTTCCCAAAGAACTGTGTCACATGGTGTTATTCTAAAGAGAAATCTCTCAAACCCACATTCCAAGTCTCAAAAAACAATTAGGTTGAGGGTCAAAATAAGATGGAGATACACGGAGATGCAACAAAATATAATTGTGGGATCCTAAAAAAAAAACAACAAAAACAACACTTGGCAAAGGCGTAGGAAAAGAAAGCAAAACTTATCTGAGGAAACGACCATTTTTAAAATACTAAATGTCTCCCTACTAGTTTATATTTTGTTACATTTGGTTTATATTTAATTATGTGTAATATATCACTTCCTGAGAAATGTCCCATTACAAGGAGTTATGAAACTGCAATCTCTGAGTCAAGTCTAATGTGCTAATGTTGTAAAAGAAAGGAATACAAAAGTTAAAAGTAAAACAAGCAAATTACAAGAGGGATGAATATATACAGGATAGCTTATCTACAATTTGAAGAATGAGTTAAGTAACATAATAGAAAAAGAAAAAAAAGAGCAAGAGTACAAGATTTGAAGGAAATTAAAAGTTTAGAAAAGGAGTCAAGAGACCCTACAGTGTCCTAGAAGAGATGTATGGTTCAATTCAAGGCAATTTAAATATAGGATATCCATAAGCAGGACAAAGTTGAATCAGAGATGTAATTTAGGCAAAGGGGTCGATGAAAATATTCAATCTAAAATCATCTTCACAGATATAAGCTGAGTGTGCCCTTTAATGCTTTGCTACATGTATTATCTCAAAAATAACTTCATGGCCTCAATTTATACAAATAGCATTTCATTCACGCCTTTTGACCATATACAAATCTTGTCCCTAACTTACCTTAAATCCTCTAACTAATGTGTCTTTTAGAATATAAGAAGGTATAATTTAGTGGCCATAAAGATAATATCCCCACATATGGATTCAAAATGCAAATTGCACAAGTATGAATTGGACGAAGTGTGACTAGACAATACTTAATGTGAAAAAAAAATTGTAACATAGAAAGCTTACTTCACTTTGAGTCACAATGTCAGGGCTAAAATATTAGCCTCATCATCAAATTCCTACATGATTTTTACTGTTGTCATTTTTGTTTGTGTTGTTTTTTTTTCTAGACACACATATTCCAAGGTTCTGATTGGTATTCCACTACTAAATTAATATTGGTTATGCCAAGGCATTTTATTTCTGTTTCTTAGTTTTCTCAAATGTAAAATGGAAATGTTGAAAAATCTCCAGTGTATTTTCTACCTGTAGTACGGTAGATGTATCTTGTTATCAAATCCCTTTCATTCCTCTGACCCTGCAAAGGCCTTCAATGTCTACATATGTATGCATGTATGTGTCTAGGTATGTATGTATGTATGTATTGTGTAATCTTTATGAATAGAGTCATGGGTAATTATGAATCCTTATCAGTGAATGCATTGTGCCCCATCAAAAGAATGAAAATTCTTTGAGAGAATGAACTACCTGGCTTCTGCATTTATATCCCCAGTTCCAGGCACATGGTAAATTTGTAATAAATTGTTATAATTGATTGATATATGTTACTGTAATATTGAATATAACACTTTAAAATTATACTTAGTAAATAAAGTAAGGCACCCCTTACTTTATTCATTCTGCTAAAAATAAAATTGTGCTTAAGTTACATTTTGTGTAATATTTTATAATCATTCAATAAAAGTCTCATAAAGTTATTAATTATTTTATACAAACTTTATATTAACATAATATTCAAAGAAATAATATGAATTGTGTAATGATACTATATATATATATGTGTGTCTGTTTGTATACACACATATGTGTGAATGTGTGAGCGTTTGATTTCAGGTTGGTTAGGGAAGTGTCTAACCTGTGATTTAATTGCTGCAAAGTTCTCCTAATGTGGAAATACTGATTAAGAAATCTCCATTTTTTATTCTTAGAGAGTTGCCTGGTTAAAGATGTTTTGACTTTCCAGGATCACACAGCTAGTAGGAAAAAAGGTAAGACTTGATCCCATGTCTTCCTGAGTCTAAAACCAGACATCTATCCACCATGCCACATTATCTCTACTCAACACTATGCTGATTTGATTACATTTAAAAATAAGCTTCTTTTGGGGGGTGGAGCCAAGATGACGGCATAGCAGGAGCAACATATCACAGCTCTCACATAGCCACCCCAAAATATCTCTAAAATAGGACTCTAAACTAATCCTAGAACTCCAAAACACACAGAAATATACCTTCCACTAAAGTCAGCTCAGCTACGAGGAACCATATCAGCACTATGAACAGAAACCAGCCTGGTCTGAAGCCCTGGCTGAGCTCTGGGGGGTGCCTGGATGGGAGGAGCCAAGGAGCCTCTCTGGTGAGAGGATTAGTGGCAGCTGCAAGCAGGTTCAGAACTAGGTCAGTGAAGCTTGCGAAATCGGGGAAGAAAAGCAGTCCAGCCGAAAGGCCTCCAGGGTGTGAAAACGAAAGGCAGAGGTTTTGCACCCACCTCCGTGTTGCAGCTTCTGCGCCCTCAGCCTGCAGACAGCACGGGGACTAAGCAATCATTCAGAGGTGGAGTGCTCTCACATTGAGCGGCCTGGATCCAGATCGTGGTCTTGGGCTTTTGGTCCTGGAGTCTTCATTATCCAGTGAGCTGGAAGTAAGTAGTAAAGGGACCCAGCACCTTCCTGAGAGCTATGGCAGCCGGGAGGACCCCAGCGATTTGGGACAGAGCTTTCCTTTCTGGAAGCAGAGCCCCACAGAGATTTAAAAAAAAAAAACCACAGAATGACCAACCATGAGTAAGAATAAGCATAAGAAGCAGGGTAAGAACAGCAACCAAACCCTAGATTCCTTCTTTGGGGAAAAGAAAGATCATGGGAAAGAGAGGAAGGAGTAGAGTGCAGCCAGAGCGCCCCCA
Source organism: Pseudochirops cupreus (assembly GCA_028627135.1). Taxonomy (NCBI): domain Eukaryota; kingdom Metazoa; phylum Chordata; class Mammalia; order Diprotodontia; family Pseudocheiridae; genus Pseudochirops; species Pseudochirops cupreus. The sequence continues at coordinate 14,365 of JAQQSU010002846.1, forward strand.
CCAGGGGCTTCCAATAAACATGAAGAATGCCTTAAAGCTAGAGATGAGCTGAAGAAGGATTTTGAAAACCAAGTAAGAGAAGTAGAAGAAAAATTGGGAAGAGAAATAAGAATGTTGCAAGAAAATCATGAAAAGAGAGTCAGCAATCTGACTGAAGAAATCAACACCCTAAAAAATAGATTAACTCA
>JAQQSU010002847.1:0-14552 GCA_028627135.1 Pseudochirops cupreus
TTCCAGATTATCATATTCCAAGCCCCTCAATCCCTTAAATTAGAAGCTAATAGGTTTTGTGTTATCCTGATTGTATTTCTAGAATACTAAAATTGTATCTTCCTCACTGCTTGCAATATTTTCTCCTTCACCTGGAAACTCTGAAATTTGGCTATATTATTCCTAGGAGTTTTCTTTTTGGGATCTTTTTCAAGAGAAAATCAGTGAATTCTTTCAATTTCCATTTTGCCCTCTAGTTCTAGAATATCAGGGCAATTTTGCTTGATAATTTATTGGAAGATGGTGTCTAGACTCTTTTTTTGAATATGGCTTTCAGGTAGACCAATAATTTTTAAATTGTCTGTCCTGCATCTTTTTTCCACATCTGTGGTTTTCCCAATGAGATATTTCACATTGCCTTCTATTTTTTTCCTTTGTTTGGATCTCTTTAAGAGTATCTAGATTTCTCATAAAGTCATTGGCTTCCAATTGCTCCAGTCTAATTTTGAAGGACTTAGTCTCTTCAGTGAGTTTTTGACATTTCTTTTCCATCTGGCAAATTTGGATTTTTAACGCAATCTTCTCCTCATTGGCTTTTTTGGACCTCTTTTGTCATTTGAGTTAGCCTAATTTTTAAGGTGTTAATTACTTCATTATATTTTTTGGTCTCCTTTAGCAAGCTGTTGATTCACTTTTCCTGATTTTCTTGCATCATTCTAATTTCTCTTCCCAATTTTTCCTCCACTTCTCTTACTTGATTTTTATAATCTTTCTTGAGCTCCTCCCTGGCCTGTAAGCAGTTCATATTTTTCTTGGAGGCTTTTGATGCAGATGTTCTGACTTTTCTGTCTTCCTCCTGCTCCATATATTGATCCCTTTTGTTCCCCCCAAAAGATTCTATTGTTTGTTTGTGCTTCCATTGCTTGCTCATATTGGCAGCCAGTTACCTGACTTTTGAGCTCTTTGCCATGGTAGAACTCTGTTTCCAAAATAGAGAGGGTTATTTCCCAAATTGCTGTGGTTTTTGCAGCTGTGGAGCTATTAGATGGGCAAACTCTCTACTGCCCCCACACACTCTGGCTCACTGGTCACCCACCCCAGGACCACCACCCAAGACCACAATCTGGATCCAAGCAGGTCAAACAAGAGTGATTACCCTCTGAGTGATTGCTTGGTCCCCCTACAATCTGCAGGCCAGGAGCTCTGGAAACAGCTATGTGGCAGTGGCTGTCACCATCATGCCTCTTATGGTTCCAACTCTGGAGGTAGCAGCTGGATCATACTCCCCCTGTTTGAACAAATTCCACACTGACCTTTTACTTTGTTTTTGGCATTTGTGGATTGAGAAGTCTGGAAACAGCTACAGCTGCTAGTGATTTACTCTTCTGAAGTTGGATCCAGCCAGGGCTGGTCATGTCTGCCCTGGGACTAAAACTAGGCTCCTGTCGAACTGTGCTCAGATCCCAGCATGCTGTGATGGACCATGCCTGCTGGCCTGCTGGGCTTCCTTCAGTACGAGATATGTTTCTCTCTGTCACTTTGTGGGTTTTGTAGCTCTAAAGTTTGTTTAGAGTCATTTTTACATGTATTGGAGGAGGTGGAAGCTGGAGCTGCATGGAAATCCTCTTTCTACTCTGCCATCTTAACTCCTCCCCAATGGGGGAATCTTTAGATATGTTTAGAAGGGTTCCATGAACTTTAAAGGGGAGGGGGATTATTTTATCTTCATTTTCACTAACTTCTAACTGAAATGTCACATTTCTTTCAATAATTTAAAAAATTTCTTCTGAGATGTGAGTCCATAGGCTGCTACAAATTGATATATTAGATAAAATAAGAATTAATAATCCCTGCCATAGAGAGCTGTTTATGCACTGACAGTTAATTATGACACATCCAGTATGTGTCCAAGCTAGGGTATAAACCAAGCTCTTCAGGACTATGGAGATAGCTATATAATCAGTATTTAATTATATTTCCCTATACTAGAATCTTAAAATTAAATCTATCACTGGTGATTCTGTTAGTATCTCAGTTTTCCCACTGAAGATTTTTTTTCTAGTCCATTAAAAAGTTTATTATATATCACATAGGTGAAAACTGTGTTTTTATAATCTTGTAAAACCCATTCATTACAACAGTCTTGTGAGGTATGCAAGCATCTGAGAGAGTCTGATTCAAAAGTGTAATGTTTCTCAGCTATACAATCCTACTAACTCTCACAATTCATAAAATAAAGGACATTTCTTTAATAAATTTCTGCCAGAATTGAAGTAGCAATTGTGAATGTGAGGTTATTTTTAATTGGGAAGATATTGAGGCAGCCAGACATCACAGTGGATACAGTGTGGAGCCTAGAGAAAGTGACATCTTTTTTTCTGTTAAAATCTCATTTCAGACATTCATTAACTGAGTGACCATAGGCAAGTCACTGGAGTTGGCCTCAGTTTTGTAATTTGTAAAGTGAGCTGAAGAAGGCAATACCAAACTATTCCACTCTATTTGTCAAGAGAACCTCAAATTGATCACAAAGAGTCTGACATGATTGAAAATGACTGATCAAAAACCAAGTTGTGCAATCCAGGGCAATTTACTTGATACTAGTTACCTTATCTGCAAAATTGGGGATGACATTAGCTCCTACTTAGTAAGTTTGTAGTGAAGATAAAATTAGATAATATTTATAAAGTGATTTTCAATCCTTAAAGTACAGTGTATATACACACATACAAACCATATATATATATATATATACACACACACACATTATATTTATATGTATATATATATATATATATATATATATATATATATATGTGTGTGTGTGTGTGTGTGTGTAAGCATATATGCATGAAACAGAAAGAGACAGAGAAGTGGAGGGGAAGAGAGAGGAGAGGAGAGGAGATCACAAGCTAAACTACTAAATACTATCATTATCATATAATGCATATCTCAGTTCTCAGGGTTTTAATAACATTTTAATATTTCCACATGATTCTTGTGAAGGATACCAGAGGAGGGAGTGGGTAAAGTGAGACTTCAAGACCAGAAGGGTTACTTTTCTAAGTTTCTCAAGAAACCCTCTAACATCACATACCCAGCACGTATTCTGCAATGTCTTCTGCTATTTATCTTCATCTATCATTCCAAAAAAGTGATAGGATTAGTGCAGCTATTAAGAGATTTCTGATCAGTTTTTATTTCCTTCCAAGGGCTAGGTCTGCCTCAAGCTATGTTCCAAGACCAACTCAGCCCTCGTTAATATTAAGTCAGAGAGCTCTGAGGGAATATAGCTTCCCCCCTCATGTGCCAGCCAGAAGACTGCTTCTTGCCAAAGTGAGGAAAACAGACATTTATCTTCGAATGTACTACCTCAGCAAATTTGCAGTAGTGTAGTTTGTTATATTACCACAGAGTTTTTGAGGTCTATAGTTATAATAAGCTAAAGAGCAGAAAGCCTGCAAGCCTGCTCTGACTGCACAAGGCATGTGCACATGAAGATCAGAATGGAGCTATATGCACACATTCTCTCTATAAGCTAGTGCTCAATTCTCTTGCATTCTCTGCTGCCAGAAAGCATATCTACCACAGAATATGGTTTCTTTGCTATTACAAAATGAGTGATTTCACTACAGTGGGAATTTTTGAAGGTGGAATAGCTATCTTTAACCATTTAAAAAATTAATTTATATTAAATTTAAATACACAATAAAAAAGAAAAAAACAATCATTATATACTTAAATATTAAAACTTAAGTATAAAATAAGAAAAGAAAAAAAAAACATTGTCATGTGCACAGCAGAATATGACAGGAGTCAAAAGATAAGGCAACACATTTCCATTTCAAGGAAGTCTATATAATGAAAACTATACATTATCTTCATACCTGTCCAAGTTTTATTTACTTCCTTGTGAGTTTTCCTTTGTTCCCTTCTATGAATTTTTACTTTGTTCTTCCCCCCTTCCTCCCCTGTCCCCTTAAGAAGGCTACAATTAAGAGCAGATATCTATGCATCCACCTATCTGTCTATCTATCTATCTATCTATCTATCTATCTATCTATCTATGTTTGTGAATGTACACACATATGCATATAAACATACATATACACTATATATATAGACATGCATATGAACATAGATATTTGTACTTACATATACATAGACATACATGTATGTACTCATACAAGTACTTAGATATTGATAATCATACTCATATATAGACATGTACATTCATATGCATCTATGTAAGAGTATACTATATTTGTTTATCCTCTGTTTTTCTGATGGTGGATAACATCTTTGATCATATAAATTCAAGACTTCCATATTTTTTCTAAGTCAACCAACTCATTAATGTCTACACCACAATATTCCAATCTTGTACTATTTAGTTATTTTAAATAGCCTACAACAATATGACTGGCATAGAGTGTAGTTTCTCTGTTTTTCTCTTGTGATTAAATCTGTTTTAGGTTTAACTTTATCTGAGATCATGATGACTATTCCATTTTTTTCCCCCCACTAATAAATTCTACTCCTGATCTTTATTTTCTGTTTGCGTGTATCTCTTATTTCTTAATCCCCCTGACTCCCGTCTTTTACTTTTACCCACTTTCTTGCCCTCTTATTACTTAACCTACACCCCCTAGATATTGACCTTATCCTCTCTCTCCCACCTTTTTCCCTTGCCCTCTTGCTTCTATCTAAATCTAGAAGATTATTGTAGCTATATATATATATATATATATATATATATATATATATATATATATATATATGCACACACACACATATATATGTATATATATATATATACACATATATGCATATGTATGTATTTATGTATGTCTGTGTTTGTGTTATTTCTTCTTTACCCATTCCCATTAATCTTGACATCCTTCTATCCTCCCCTATCCTATTCCACCATTCTTTTATTTCTCTGTAAATTTAGAAGACTTTTATTCCCTTATAAATGTATATATCGCTCTCTATTTAACCCAGATCTGATGAGCATAAGATTCCCTTTAAAAATCCCACACTTATCTCCTTCCCTCTCCCTACCCCCTTAGTCTTTTATTTAGTTCTGTATTTAGAAGACTTTTATTTACACACACACACATGCACACATACATATGCATGCACATATACACACATATGTACGCACACATAAACACATATGTGTGCGTATTACTCTCTCTTTAACCCATTCCCAATGAGAGTAGGGGTCTAGAACTAACAGCCCTCCTACCCCATCTAATTCCTCTCTGTCATTTTTTCCTCTCACATCTTATTTATATAAGAGAATTAATCTTTGTACATTTATCTGGATGGTATTACTTTTTACAATCACATTATACTCATTTCTTCCTAATCTTTCTTTTTGAAATACACAGTTACTAATTACAATCTTACATATACAGCTTACATTTCCATGTATACATAGTAAACAATCTGTCCTTATTGAGTCCCTTGTAAGTAGTCTTTGATGCTTACTTCATATTTTTCTTGGATCTTGTATGTCATTTTTCTTTATTGCATTCAGTTCTTTTGGCAATAAAATCCTGAAAGTCTGATAATTCATTGAATGTCCAATTTTCCCTCCATTCAGTTTTATGCTTAACTTTATTGGGTATGAAATTTTCAGCCACAACCCTAGTTATTTTGCTCTCCCTATGCAGTATTCCAAGACCTGTAGTCTTTTAGTTTAGCTGCTAGTAGGTCCTGAGTGATTCTAATTGTGGCTCTAACATACTTGATTTTTTTTTCTTGCTTCTCATAATATTTTCTCCTTGTTCTGGGGCTTCCAGAATTTAGCTATGATATTCCTTCTAATATCTCTTTCAGGTGATGATGGCCGGATTTTATCTATTTCTACTTTCCCCTGCTGTTTTAATGCTTCAGGATATTTTTCTTTAATTATTTCTTGTGTTATTGTATCAGAATTCCTTTTTTTTTCTTGTTCATGGCTTTCAGCTAGTCCAGTTATTCTTATATTTTCTCTTTGTGATCTGTTCTCCAGATCAATTGTTTTATTATGAAATGTTTCACGTTCTTTCCTATTTTTTTTTTCATTCCATATATTCTGAGTTATTATTTCTTGGTCTCTTACAACTTTGCTGCCTTCCTCCTGTTGAATTCAAAATTTCAAGGAGTTGTTTTCTTCCTTAAGATTGTGGATCTCCTTTTCCAGTTGGTTAACTTTCTTTTCATAATCTTTTTCCCTACCTACACTGCTTTTTTTTTTTACCTCCCTCAATTTCTCTCATTTGATTTTTAAAGTCTTTTTTAAAAGTACTTCTATAAATTCTCTTTAGGGAGATGATTGTTGGATGTTACATTTTGGGGCAGGAGAGGCTATTTGTTTGTTTGTTTGTTTGTTTTTGCTTCAGTATCCTTCTCTGAAGATGAGCCCAGTCTTTTCTATTCCTGTTGTAACTTTGTATGGTTGCGTTCTTTCTCTTTTGCCTGCTTATAGTAGCTTGTTACTATAATCACCTCTAGTCCTGGGGTATAGAGGAAAGTGTCTCTGACCTCAGGTCTGCTTTATTTCTCCCCTCTAATCTGAAACCAAAGCCAAGAATTCTGCAATATGTAATCATTCACAGCCAGTGGCATTCTGTCCACTGCTTCTGCAATTAAAGGGTATATGTTGATTCCTTCTCACCCAGGGCCAAGTCTTGGTGGCACAGCTGAGTCTGGCATCCCTTATCAATAGTGATTGTGTCATTTTCCCTGCTCAGATGCCCTAGTCCCCACACTGTCTAGGAGGTGAAAATGTCTGTGGCTTGGGTGGAGGCTTTCTTCCAAGCCAGGAAACCCTAGGGCTCACTACTTGCTTGAGTACTACTTTTCTTCCCCAACTGTTGTTTATTTTTATCACTCTACATTTGCCATGAGGTGCTACTTTGTTTTGTTTGTTGCAGAAATCTATAGAGCTTGGAATTTTGTCACCAACTCCACCATCTTCCCAGAGTCCACGCAACAATATGTTTTTAAGTCCTTGGTTGTAGATATAAAATAAATAAAGATACATGGGATTATCTTTATTCCCTAACAATCAAACTCATTTCTTGTTCCCTTGCCCCCAACACAAATTTGTGTGTGTCTGTGTGTGTGTGTGTGTGTGTGTGTGTGTGTGTGTGTGTATGTGCAGGGAAGATTGATCTGTTTTACTTTCTTAATGAACATCACCTCATTAAAGGCAGGGAAAATTAATTAACCCTATTACTATTCCTCAAAGAAAAATCATTATGTACTTAGTTAATCTTGACCACTTCTCTCTCCCCAAATCTGAAAAGTGATCTTAATCATGCATTTTAGGTTTAATAACAGAAATTAAATATTAGAATCCTTTCCAACAATGATGTAATGTGACTCAGTTTGGCAAGTTAGATATTATGTACTTGCTTAAAGTACCATCATGACATTTCAGGGGTTTTCATGTAGGGAATTTCCCAAATCTATGAAATCACAGATGCTGCACATGAAATCTCAAAAAAAAATGTTAAAAATGTTATTGAATCAACATCTCATAGTGAGATATCCCAGAGACTACTTTGCCTAATGTTTAGTTAAAATAAATATTTAGTTAAAATTTTAAAATTCAGGGAGTTGTTGCCGTACCACATTATTGTCTCAAAACCAGTTTGCAGTCAATTAAAAATATCCAATCCTTTTCATATGAATTGTAGTCTATCGTCATCTTTTCTATGCTATTTTATTTCTTCTTATTACATATGACCAAGAGATATAGCTTGTCAAGATTCTTTTTGTTCCTGATAGTGAAATTCAACATCTTAACTATCCCTTCTAATTTTGATAAGTATAACATAATGACGTAATTCAAGTCTTTGATTAAAATATTAAAGAGCACAAGGGAAAGAAAAATCAGATCCCTGGACACTTCATTACACTATAACTCCAAGTTGCTGGCAACTAATTAACATCTACAGTTTGAGTCACATTTTTCAGCCAATTCTGAATTCACCTAAATAGGTACCATCTTGCATATAAAAGGTGTTTCAGCTGTTAAATAGTTTAAGCTTTCAAAGCTTAACCTTACTAAAACTTTTAGGACAACTTATATTTCTTAAATTTTCTTAAATATATTGAGGACATTCCTTAAATATTTTGTTGAAACTTGATCTTTATCTATCTGTGACTTTATCTATCTGGCTTGCCAGTGTGCACCACTGTCCTTAAAAATGATATGAATTTAGACAATCACTATCTACTTTTAAAAAATGTATTATTTCTTTTAAACATTATTTTCTTTTTATATTTAGAGTTCCAAATTCTCTTCTTTCTCTCTTCTTATATTCCAACTCTGCTCTTTAAGCAAGCAAAATTAGATCAATTACGTGTGAAATTATGTGAAACATATTCTCTTATTAGCCATACAATAAAAAGAAAAAAAATAAATAAATGAAGACTATACTTCAATTTTCCCTTAGAGTTTATCAGTTCTCTCTCTCTCTCTCTCTCTCTCTCTCTCTCTCTCTCTCTCTCTCTTTAAATATGCATGACATTTTTTTTCATGACTCCTTTGGAATTCTTTTGTATCATTGTATTTAGAGTAGCCAAGTCTTTCACAGTTGATTATCATTGCAATATTGCTACTGTGCACAATGATTCAACACTGATCTCTTCCTCGTGAATGATTGAACATTCGCTATTTTATTAGATATTAATTTTCCCTTGAAAGATTATACTCAGTTTTGCTGGGTAAGCTACTCTTGGTTGTAATTCTTGCTCCTTTGCCTTCTGGAATATCATATTCCAAGCCTTCTGCTCTCTAATGTGAAAGCTGCTTAATCTTGTGTGATTCTGATTGAGGTTCCATGACATTTGAATTATTTCTTTCTGGAATTATTTCTTTCTGGCTGCTTGACTACTTTCTCCTTGACTTGGGATCTCTGGAATTTGGCTATAATATTCCTAGAAGTTTTCATTTTGGGAAATTTTTTTAGGAATTGATCGGTGCCATCTTTCCATTTATATTTTACCCTTAAGATATTGAGGCAGCATTCCTTGATAATTGCTTAAAATCTGATATTTTGTTGATTTTTTTAAATCATTGTTTTCAGATAATCCAGTTTCTTAAATTATGTCTCTGAGATCTATTTTCCAGGTCAGTTTTTTTTTAATGGGACATTTTACATTTTCTTCTACTTTTTTTCCCATTCTTTTGACTTTGTTTTATTGAGTCTTGATGTCTTATGGAGTCACGAACTCTCAGTTGCCCAAGAATATTTTTTTAAGTAATTTTTTCTTCACTGAGTTTTTGTACCTATTTTTCCTATTGATGAATTGTACTTTATTAAAAGTTCTTTTCTTTAGGAATTTTTGTGCCATTTTTATACTTCTTTCACTGATTGTTAAAGGCTTTTTTTTTGTCAGTATATTTTGTGCTTCTTTTACCAATATGTTAATTCTCTTTTCCCACTTTTATTGTATTACTTTCATTCCTTTTTCCAATGTTTTCTTTATTTTTCATCACTTTCTTTAAATCTTTCAGTATTTCTTTTAGGTCTTGGACCTAATTAGCATTTTTATTTGAGGCTTTGTATTTGTTTTTACTTTTTTTTCTGTATTTATTTCCTGGTCTTTCCTGCCAGCATAGTAGCTTTTCATGGTCAAGTTTTTGCTTTTGCTTTTTTCATTCTACAAACCTATTTCTTGACTTTCAACATCATGTTGAAATTGGGCTCTGTTCACCTGTGACTTGGGAGGTACTATCTCTAGCTTCAGGCTTTTTTTTTTGTGCTGCTGTTTTCCTAGTTACTTGTGGAAACCATATGTTTTCAGAGCTCTTGAGGTGGTATAACTCAGAAAGAGATGTGGTCATTGCTCTCCTTGTCTATGCTCTGGTCTTTACCCTGCAGTGCTGTAGCCACAAGTTTTTTTATTCCTCTTGGCCCTGGAACTGGGATAAAGTCCTTTATTCTACCACAGCCATAAGTATTAGTGCTCCTCTCCAACCTAGAAGTGGGACCTAGGATTGTATATGGACAATAGAGTTGTGAATCACAACTATTTGTACTCATTGTCCGCAAAGGGTCTTCTTAATTTGTTTCTACACAGTCATCTGACTCTTTTGCCATCTTTGGGCTGATAGCTTTTGAACTCTAACTTCTACTATTACTTTAGCTGCTACCTCCTAAGCCAGAGGCTGTTGCTGCTGCCATATTCCAGGGCAGCTCACATCCTGCTGTTACTGATCTATCCTGCTGACCTTGTAAGTTGTCTTAGGCTGAAAAAATATGTTGCTTTGATTTTCTGTTGGCTCTGTCAGTCAAAAATTTGATTTCAAGAGTTATTTTAAAGTTATTTGCAGGGGAATGCTGGGAGAATTCAGCTGGGTGTCTGCTTATGATTCATCATCTTGATTCCACCTCCCAACAATTTATTAATTCTTGATGAGACCATGTTTACTTTTCTTACTAATATTGTTTTCCTTTCAGAAAATTGCTTTTTTTGTGATTGCTGAAGCCTTTTCCTTTCTTAGTAGTAATTCTCTACAACGACAAGAGGAAAAAAAAAAGTTTCTCTTAACAGCTGGGAGTCCAAATTTTATGAAAGGATAGTATAAAATCAGTTCAATATTTAAAAAAAATACCTAAATAGTTCAAAGATATGTAGTAATTATCATTACATCCAATAGTATAAATTGCAGCCTCTTTATGGCACAGTATATTGTCTTTATGTATTGATCTGGTTAAATAAATGAATAAGCACTTGATGGCCAACATCCTGGTTGTGAGCATCTCATAACTTAGATGTTGTTGGTCTTCAGTCTTTCAAAAAAATTTCACTCTTCTTGACCCTGTGGACCATACTGTCCATGGGGTATTGGCAAATATAATAGAGAAGTTTGCCCTTTCTTTCTCCAGTGGATTAAGACAAACAGATATTAACTGACTTCCCAATATCATTCAACTAATAAGCATCTGAGGTGGAATTTGAAAAAGAGGTTTGTTTGGTTTTTTGACTCCAGAAGCAGCACTCTCTTCACTGAGCCACCTCACTTCCATCATGATTTAGGGAGTCTAGCCTTAAAATGCCAAATATGCAGTTCATTGCTAGGAAAAAAATCTAAGTCTTTTCTTTTCCTGTTTGCAGAAGAATCTCACCATCATCATGCCATGCTATTGGACTCTATTATTCTTTAACCTACCACAAGATTTACCACTCCATCTCCTATCCTGTGACTCAGATATGATGACTGAAAAAAAATATAACCATATGTGGCCTACCCTCGATAACTACATGGTTCCCTATGTGATCATCTTAATCCCAAGCTACTGTAGTCTACCTTTTAGCTCTGCATTTCTCTCTACTTCTAGCTCAGAAGTAAACCAGACACTTCATTTTTCAACTCTGGGTCCCTGTGATTCTTGATTGTTTCAACATATCTGGACCAACCACATTACTTTCTTGCTATCTTACTTTTATAATCACAATTGGCATACCTCCCACATATACCCTTTAGGCCTTTAGCTCTTGGAACAATAATTAAACCAGATTCTTATTATGGTGAAGTATTATTAATCAGTTTTACCATTTCTCTAACTTCTCGTAGCTAATTACTTTTCCATGGTATCTATTTCCCTATATGTTTGTATTATCTTCACCTTTTAGAATTTATGTTCACTCAGAGCAGGGACTGTCTTCCTCTTTCTATTTCATCCTCATCACTTGAAACAGAACCTAACACCTAAAAAGTATGAACAAAATACTAAATTATTTCTTTTTTCACTTATATCCATGTGTACCCAGAGTCATTTCCTGAAATGAAGGATCAAGAGACTCTGATTTTGGTAGAATATCAACTATTAAAGATTTTTTTTTTAAATGAAGTGATTATCTTCAACTGTTTCTCTCCACACTTTTGAATAAAAGACAGGCATAGAACAAAGTGAATCAAAATAAAAATGTCAATTTGAATGTGATGCAGGAGCCCACTAGGTTAAAGAAAATAGGCAGCTTTCATTCTATCATTTTATAAGACTCACCATCCTTTCCTTTTGAGGGTTGCATATAGATGCTATGTATAGATGGGAGGGGAATAATTCTATCAAAAATTAGGGTGAGAAAATATTGCTAATACAAAAATAACTAGTTGAATTTAATTGTTTTTTTCTATTAAGAATAATTAACTAAGCAACAACTTACTTATCATAGACAAGTCAGTGTATTTATCATGATAATTCTACTAACATTTCAATTTTATTTTAACCAAAGGAATTCATATAACAGTTTAGGGAAATTGGATAAGATTCAATTACAGTAAATTCCTTGCTGCTTTATACAGCCACAAACTATCTTAAAAGTAAAATAACAAAAAAGGAACTTTTCAATATTTATTTTGGAAGCATTGCTTCAACTTTCATTTGATTTTCACCCGGCCTAGCAATTAAAATGAATATTTTATTCTTTATACTGTTTGCCCTGGATGGTGTCTATCCATTTTTCTTTTTATCTCTCTTCTGTTTTGTTTACATCTCTAAGGTATAAGTAAGAAATTATGACTCAATTTACTTTTACAGAATTTTTTTTCTTTACTGTAATACAACCATTTAATGGTATGTTATATGAAAAACACTGAAAATATTTTTCCTGAAAAAAACATTTATTAGATTATAATTTTAACATAAAATGCAGCATAATTTTAAGGATGTGCATATTACTGGCAGGTATATTGGTGAATTCAATCCACAAAACCCAATTGCATAGTATGCATAAGCTGCAAGAAACCTAGAAATATGAAATTGAGTGACAGTCTTTCCCAGATATGGTGAATTGGACTCATCAAAATGCCTGGTTTTTTTTTCCATTTCTATCAATCTGTCTATAGATGTGAGTTAAATAAAATCAAAGCAATCCTCTAAGAAAGGAAAAAGTCACAAGAAAAAAGAATTGTTTCCTATAAATTTGTTTTGGGAATGTATATAAACGAGAGAAAGAAAAAAAAAGACAAAAATCAAGGAATAAAATTAATTAAAGCGGTCATTTTTGTACGTTTTGGGGGAGCAGTTTGGACTTATGATTTCTTTAGCCTAGAGAAGTCAGGGTGAAGGAACTCCTGTTACCACTGTATATTAGCAATGGTTTTTCAGTTTTTGATTGTAGAGAGTTTCATATGGGAATTGCGAGGTTAAGGGACTCTCCCTGGGTTACTTATCTGATAAGTTTCAGGAATGAGACCTGGCTTGTCCTGATTCTGAAAATAGCTTTCTGTTCAGATAACACATTGGCTTCCAATTTTTGTATAATTCTTTGAAATAAAATATGATTTAGCTATGCTAAAACAAATTAAGAAACACTGGCTAACAAAATATCTTATTTGCCAATATTATGAAATTCAAATCTTTTGATTATCAAAGGCTGGGATCCCATTTGATCTTTCTCCATGCTTCAGAGATTACAGAAGCTTTAACAGTTTTTATTTTGTTTTATTTTTATAAGTAAGCTGTTTGGAGTAAGTCTACTTATCTTGTGGATCAGAATGTATTTCCAAACAAATTGGAAGAAATGCAGCTAGACTAACTTAATTAGAAATAACTATGTGGTGCAGTAGATAGAGTGCCAGAGCTGTAGTAAGAAAGATCTGAGTTCAAAGTTGGCCTCAGACATTTTTTGACCATGAGCAAGTCACTTAAACCCATTTGCCTCAGTTTCCTAATTTATATAATGAGCATTAAAAGGAAATGACAAACAAGTCTGGTATCTTTGCTAAGAAAACCCTAAAGATGTTCATGAAGTATCAGATGACTGAAATGACTGAGCATAATTAAATTCCACAAATAATTATTAATTTACATTTTTCATCAGTGGTTCTGCTTGTTTTCTAATCCATGGAAAGTGACTTCCCAGCACCAATTCCCTCACAATCCTTGCTCTTCAGTTTTCCTTTTGTGTGTTGCCCTTATCCTATCAAGCAGTAAACTTCTAAAAGACAGGTACATTCTTTCTTCTTTTTTTTTCTTATTTGTGTCCCAGTTGTTTGCAAAATTCTTGGCACATCTTGTTGCTGTTGTTCATGGTGGTGGTATTGAGCTGTTTTTAGTTATGTCCAACTTTTTGTGACCACATTTAGGTTTTTCTTTTTTTTTCAATGACTTGTTTATTTACTTTTAGTTTACAAGATTCAGTTCCACAATCCCTTGAGTTTCAGATTTTCTCCCCTCCCTTTCCCCCACCCACATGGTGGCATGCAATCATGTATAGGATCTGCAAATACTTTCACATTGTACAATAGTCTGGTTGTATAAAAAGGTTGTAACCAATGGAGTGAACACTGGGAAAAAAGAAACAAAACCAAACATGAAAAAGAACGATAGCATGTAGGTTGCTTTGGTCTCCATTTAAACTCTAGTCTTTCTAAATCTTTCTCTGAATGTAGATATCTCCTTCCATTCTGAGACTTGTAGAGTTGTCTTATAGCTGTGCATTGCTGAGAAGAGTCCAGTTTATGAAGGTGGGTCATCACACATATGATGTGTCTGTGATTGTACAAATATTTCCTGGTTCTGCTCTTCTCACTTAGCATCAATTTTTATAACCCTTTC